>JAYKKT010000078.1:12357500-12542500 GCA_036023115.1 Brasenia schreberi | reverse complement strand
ATGCGCCTAAGCCATGAAACTCAACAATGACTTCTAGCATATCTATGTAGTGGTACACTTGAAGCATTCCTTAATGAAGGCTCACTCACTTGGTTAGTGGTACACTATGATTTCTATAACTTTACATTCATTTATATTTTTCAGATTTTGGGCTTTTATACACTTGTAGCATATCACCATTGCCCAACTCTCTTGGTGCAACTTCACGTCAGATCCTTGTGTCTCTATCTCTTTTAGAAGCTATTATCATTAAACAACTTTGGATTTAGTTTCAACACGATAAGAGTCTCTTTCTCTTGTTTTATGGATAATTGATCTCACCCATGGTGTTTCACTTTATTAAGAACACTCATGTAGAGGATTTCTCGATATCTTTGTCCTGTTGTTATTGTTTTATGAGCCTCCCATTCCTTGGAGGTTTAACCCGATTATTTTCGAGCCTCATTATACCTTATTGCCTAACTCAGTGATAGGTCTTCAATGGGGACTTCCTATTATTGTGAATATGTTTAGTAGATTGTGTTAGGTGATTTTCAAAATACCAAAATATATTTTGTGAAGCTTATGGGTGTAGTCATGTTGTGACATTAATAACAACTTACTTAAGTGATAATTGTACTCATTAGTAGCACAAGTAGTGGCTGAAACACATTAGCATTTTTAAGCCATATTTGTGGCATTAAGAGCCACTTACTTAAGCGATAATTGCGCTCATTAATAGCATATATAGTAGATGTAACTCTTGAGTATTTTCAAGTCAAATTGTAGCATTAGGAGTCACTTTCTTAAGTAATAAGTGTGCTCATTAGTAGCACATGTAGTGGTTGTAAATCTTGAGAATTTTCCAGCCACATTTTTGCATTAAGGCCAACTTATTTGAGTGATAATGTATTCATTAGTAACACATGAAGTAGATGCAGCTCTTCAGCATTTAGTATCCATGTTATTACATTAAGAGCAACCTTCTTGAGTGACAATTATGCTCATTAATAGCATATCATGAGTTATATATTTACCATGTCTATATAAAGTGGTATTATAAACAAGATTCATCACAACTTTTCTCTCATTGTGTGAGTCCTTTACTTTGTTTTTCAAGGGAGTTTGCAAGTTTAATTATAGTGCTAATTAGGTTTAAAACATCATCTTTGATTTATTGAATTGTCTATGATGGTTGAGTTCATGTAAGATGAATTGAGGGTCCTCGTTGTATCCTAAAGGTGTTTGCCGAAGTCTATTACATTTAGTTATTAATTCTGGTGACGACAAATAAACCTAAAGGTTAGTATTTATCATGCCTCAAAGAATAGGGCTATCCTAACCTCCTTTTCAAGATATTAAATTTGATCTCTTGAGTGCAAACTATTGAAGAACCGTGTCATCTACAAGAGTTCAACTCCAACAAGTTGTCTATGAGAACAATGTCGAATTGTAGCAATTTGAGGTCCTCCTTCAAGATCTCTCTATGTTATCTCTACTCGAGGGAGGTAGTTCACTTTGTAGTCTCGTGGACTTGCAGCTGTATCGGTATGATGCTTCAATCACTTTCATTCTACCAATCAAACCTTTCCAACTATGACAAGGATTTGACCATTAACAACAATCCATGGTGTGATGGTGCTAGGCAGTAGTATATCATTAGGAGGGCATTCATCTAAATCACTGTTCCTTGCTGCCATATGACACCGTGCTGTAACTTGCTCCTAAAAGAGGTATCAAGGATAAACTTCCACCACTAGAAGTTTGATAGTTTACACTTCCTGCTATTGTGGACATGTTTGGCAATTTACTCCTCTACCCATGCCTTTTTCATTGCTTCACGGTTTCAAGAGTAGGCTTTGTCGTCTTTACGGATTCTAACGCCATCATTTGGTGTTACGAGCTGAAAATCATGCACATGGATTTTTGAAATGAAGTGTCTCTTTGAAATCGTGGAACCAGCTTTTTTCGCCTTTTACAAACTTTCGAAGCTTCTGTACGAGTCATTTTCTTGTTCCTCAATCCGCTTCCCTTTGGGATTTTTCTTTCAGTCTGGCAAGGTCCAAGCAAGAAGAAAGTTACTTTCTCTAAGTTGACTCCTGAACCTATCACAACCATGGTACACCATGTTTTGGTGTCACCTCAAGATGAGGCCAAATTCATCCCGTGTCACCCATACTCGTGATCCAAAATTTTGAATGAGGTTATTGTTCCATATGACCTCTCCATTGATGCAGACTAGTTTTACTTCGATAGGTTCTAAAGGAGTTAAGAACCTACAGTTTTGGTGGTTAAATAGCTAGGTGCTCAATATGAGGATGATTGGCATTGATGGAGAGTTTTTCACCTTATCGAGTTTTTTAGGATTCCTTTCTCTCCTTACTTGAACATTCTGAATGCATTTTTAGGGTTCTAGTCTGTACATAGTAACTGCTTTATATTTAAGTTCACAATGGTTGGACCAATGCTCCTCGGCGTCCATGCTCTCAGTCTCCCTTTTCTAGTCAAGAGCTTTAAACCTACCATAACTCTGTTAGTAGTAGTTTGATTCTCAACCCAAAAATCTCACCATATGGTTTAATCAACACCCATAACTAGTAGCAAGGTGAAATAGGCCTTGACTGATTAGGGGCACAACTTCATTCCCTTTTGGGTTTATAGATTTACTGGGTGTCCTAGTGGTATAGCAATCTCAAAATAGTTTTGTCATCTTATCGTGGCGCTTGTTTTCAACCATCGTTTCAACTTCTCCTTCTAGTTTCTCAGTACCATACAACCTATTTTAAACCATAGAAATAATTAGAAATTGAGTCCCTAAAGCCTTACCTCTAATTGCTCCTTATGCATTGTGGACCTGTCTTGGTTCTTTTTAAAAAAAGTCTTATTACTCCGCCAAGATAGGTTCAACCTTTTCATTAGCAATTTGTTTTACTAATTATATTCAAAGTTTCTACACATATGAAGGAAAAGGTGAAAATGAGAAAGGTTCTACTTGTTGTCCGGGTATGGATAGTATAAGATTCACCGTGGATTGGTTGTGTATCTCTATAGGTTGACTATTTAATTAGACTAAGTGCTGGTCAAGGGAGGCGACTAAGAATCGAGATTGAATAAAATTAGGTGTTGGAGAAGTTTTTCTATTTGGCCAGGGAAAAGAATCAAGGTCTCGACTAGGGGCTAAAAGGTTTGGCCGGATGGAATGACTGAATGTATGGGTTTTTGGTTTAAAGGTACGTGGCTGATCCTAAGAGGCTCTATTGTGTTGATTGCGCTAAGATGCACTAAGGTGATATAGGGCGAAGATAACTTATAGGGGTTAACAAGTTTTGAGGTGTTCGGGTTTAGCTAATTTGGTCTTATTTGGGGGGCTTATAAGATAAGATATCAGTTGACAGGTGAGCAGGAAAACAAATAATCGAGTGCGCCAATCAATCAAATGCAATGCATGGATGACACTTAAGATTAGAACCAAATGTTGAATTAGCCTAATAATGCAAGAAAGATAATCTTATGTAGATCATAGAGAATATATCCGTCGGGTCATGAATACATAAGGCATTCAATGGCTAAGATGGACCACTAAAATGATTAATATGTGGCAGCTAATAATATGAATCAGGTAACTAAGATGGGATGCAACAATACACTATAGGTAAGAAATCATGAATGCAGGTGACTAGCATATGTTATAAACCGAAATTACTATGCTGCTTAATGTCTACTAAGGTTAGAATAATATGCTGCAGATGCTTCTAACGAAGTATGATAAAGAATTCCTACAGTGGGTAAAGTTAATGTCATGTATAATATGCCAATTAAGAAAGCCGGCTATTGTTGTGAAATAGGGAATGCAAGAAACTAATATGTAACAACTTAAAACCAACCTAATTAACCAGAATTTATTAGTATGCAAGGATTGAATCACTAATATGCAAAGGTGTGCAATGGATGATTGAAACTAAATAGCATGAGAAACTTGCCTAATAAAAATAATTAATATGCCTATAATGAAAACTAAATTAAGAAACTAATGTGCTTGAACTTAAAAGGATAATGCAAACTAATATGTATGTGTACGCTGAAAATAAATATGAAATAATTATCATGCATGCAAACTAATGCAAATTAATAACAAGAAGAATATTAAGACTACCTAATAGAAAAACTAGCATGATGCATGAATTAGGTATGGTAGATGGGTGATTGAAATCAAATAATGTATAAATTGAAACAATCAACACACCTATACATCTAATTGTAAACACCCTAAAATATTTTTCAAATAATTTAGCACATAGTCTGAAAATCTATGATTTGAACGTCTCCCAAATTTCATAAAGTTTCAATCATCATTTTCAAAATAAATGTTTTAGGAAAATATTCTTGAAAACCTTGGGATTACGAGAAATCAAATTTTGAAATTCAAAAGGGAATGTTGATCTACCCAAAGATAGAACAAAGCTCGAATCGGTAGGGGACAAAATTTTTGAGAAAAGATAAGGATGAGATCAAGAGCAAGCATATCAAATCGAGCAAGAGGGCGACTCAAGGCTAGACCAAGCCTAGCCAACCAAGGCTTGACCCAACTCAAACAAGTCAAGATGTCAAACCAGCTCAAAGGAAAAAAAGGTAGAAATCCAATTTAAAGCTCCAATGCAAACTATATCTTGGTCCAAGAAGAGATGCATTTAAAGCCAAACCTGCAAAGTTGGTTCAATTTAAATACAGGGTAGATCTCATTCAAACTTTAATTGCAAGTCAAATGGCCCAAGTCCAAAGAAGTGTCAAACAAGGCCATGGCTAAGGCATAGAGTTGGGTGGAACATCAAAAAGGCATTTGGTTTTAAATCAAGCTAATCAAAGCTTGAATTAAAGAAAGCAAAGGGTGGGCTAATAAGGCCCTACGTCATGTTAAGGTGAGTCACCCTCTAGCCAAGGCAAGGGACCAAGACACATGCTAAGTGAACCAAGGCTCATGCCATCAAGCAATGGACCACACTTAGCAAGGTCGAGCAAGTCACGTGGGTTAGTCCACATGGGCTGCACCCAAGCTCATACTAGCCCACATGGGCTCATGGGAGACCATTCCTCATGCCCCACATGGCACATGTGCAGCCACAAATCTAGGAAATTCACTTGGGTCCATATCCAAATTGGATGTCTCATGGAAGGCCCAAAATTGATCCAAAGAAGGCCCTAAAACTCCCTTGAAAACTATAAATGGAGGCTTTGAGAGGGCTGATAGGAATCATCCAAGAGAGAGGGAAATCTCTGCAGCAAGAGAGGGAGAGAAAGAGAGAAAAAGAGAGAGAAAGATGAAAAAGGAGGAGGCGCCACCTATCTTCCCCAAGCTGCCAGCTACCAGAGGTTTCTTCAAAGTTTCAAGTCCCTTCTTTCATTCTCTTTTCAATTCTTTCTTCTTTAATTTCATTCAATTTAATGAGATTATAATTAAGGAGCTTATGTCTCCATCTTTGATATAATAATTAAGGGGTTATGCTTCCCAATTTTCTTTATGTTTGTTGATGCATGCTATGTTTTTGATTTTTTGTTTCTTCTACTCTAATATATATTATAAGATCTTATATCTCCTAATGCCCTATATGCTTATGCTATAATAATAATTTCCTTCATTTACTTCAGTTTTTTACATTTTAATTGTTGTAGATTATCTTTTAATTCGGTCAAAATGTATTCACGTATTTTATAGAAACTAAAACTCTATTTTCTACACTCTGCAAGCGTCCGATGAATGATTTTTATTTCCTTACTTCCTACTTTGAATGTGATAAAATTTTGCACATCTAATCTACACACATAGATCCACTGTCTACAAAAGTTTCATGAATTTTAGGATTGTGCAAGGCCGTAAATAAGATCGGAGAAAATTGAATAAAATTGGAACAAAGTCTGTAAATCCCACACTTCCTACAACAGAGTTTGGGTCATAATCTCATAACTTTGTTTGTAGTAAACCATTTTAATTGAAATGGTTTCATTAGAAAGCAAAAATCCATACCTTTCCAACGAGACTAATTTTATAAAATCATAGATCTCAGTGCTGAGATCCAATCATTTTTTTAAGCCTTTGTGTCTCTGTCATAGATATGTCTCGAATACCAGAGTAAGGGACATTCTCAGATTTAATTGCATACATATTAAGTACCTAAAATCAAAATATAAATAGTTTGTGAATCTTTACATGCATATCTGCTTTCTGTTAATTTTTGAGGATTTGTAGAGGTATGAAAATTGTCCAAAAAAATTAGAAAACAAGTCTATGAAAATAGAACTAGTTTATGTTTTTCGGGATTTGAAATGTTTTGAGTCAAGAATTAGGTTCACGGTTTTTATAAAACTTTTGGAATTGAAATTTGATTTCAAAAACTTACCGGATCTTAAACAATTTTCAAAGCGCATATATCGACCCTTGATCATTGGTTCAAGAAGATATACGGCGAAAATAATTCACTTACACACAATCGCCAAAGAAATTAGAAATCATCTTTGCTAGTTTGAGCAAACTAGTTGGCACGCTCACGCACTAGTAGTTTGCGAATTTAGTTTCAAGTTTCTATATAGACTTCGAAACAAAAATTCATATTTACAGTAATAAAATTAATTAAGGAACTAATATAAGTAATGCAAATGTAAACTACAATATATGATAATAAAACCAGATATGATGAATGCAAATATGCAAACTAATGTAGCATAAAAAATCCTAATACGAAATTAATGAAGTACCTACTTGATTTGTGCCATTGTAAGGATTGAGAATAGGATTTGATAACTTGCACACTTCTTTAGGAAAAATGCAAGATGATCTTTCTTTTGATTGAATGCCTCTCAGGGAGTTGATGCTGGTATATCCTCTTTTGATTGAGCACTCTCATAACACATCAAAAGGAGCAAGGGAGAAAATAAGAAAGAGGAAAATGGATAACTTCATGTTCTGCTTGCGCTTGAGGATTCATTTCAGAGAGAGATTGCAAGGAGGCGTTGAGCTCTATTTGTAGATTTTTTAGCCCACAAAGATACATACAAATGGAAAAAGATCACATAAGTCTAGGGAAAGTATGGTCGATGAAATCCAAATGAGCTTGAGCAACTTTCTCTCTGAAACGTCCAGGAACAAGTAGGTCTTCATTAGGTTCCTTGGCTAGACCAAGTGCCCATTTATGTTAGACTAGGGTGAGATGTCCCATGCCTTTTTGTCTTTGACCAGGTTCAGCCTTAAATATTAATTTTGTGGACCATCTATTAGATCCCAACCAATCAAGGTGGGTTGAGTAAAACCTGTCTTGGCTCAAATACGCATTAAGGTGATACAAGCAAGGGTCAGTGCTGGGTTCTCTAGGTGGGGCGACTGATCTCAATACCTCGAGTAGTGTTAAGTCAAATTAGGGAACAAAGAAGCTGTACTTAACTTAGGCTAATATGGGTGGAGTAAACCTAACTTGGGTCAAGCTTGAAAGACTTGGTCAGGGTCGAGCGGGTCAAGCCTAGCTTGGTCAAAACTCGAGTGAGGTTAAGTGGTTAAACCATTGGCTCAAGACAAGATTGAGCCAAGCTAGATGGAAAATGTAAAAAAATAATTAATTTACTTATGTAAATACAAGGCAATGTTGGTTTCCTAAATGGATGAGAGTGTAGAGATTTGTTAGGCACAAAAACAGGGACGAAAAGCAAGAGACTTTTCCATAAGCTTTCCAATCGTTTTTAGAAATCCATGTGTATTCTTATCAATAATAAAACTTTAAATACATGATAAATATGAAAATAGCCCTCCTATATGTATATATATACATATCTTAAATTCTCATTTATACTTGCTGAACCCACATTTGATGCATTATATATATACATACATACATATATCTCAGAAAATTCACTGAATATATATAGGTGCACTTATATATTATCTATTAAATATAGATAATTTTCTTAAAAGCCTTGTGGATACATATAATACATGATATAAAATAATTTTTAGGGCTCAACTCAATAAATTTTTAGGACAAAGTGAGTGAAATTAGGTTAAATGGACTAAAGTGTTATGAATCAGGTTCTAGGCTCAAATGTCCCTCAAAGGGGCTACACCCAAGCCTTGGTCGACCCAACATGTTGGAAGGTGTCTCATGGGACCCACATTGATATCATGTATCTACTATCAAATTTTCAAGCTGGATGTTGTCTCTTATCCTTGAAATATCTATATCCATAATAATTAAATGTATTGATAAAGTAAATCCGGATATGTTAGTACTTGCTCGTCATTTGTGTTCCTACAAAATGGACATGGATTTGGAATGAAACTTTCTCGATGTATTGGATTGAACCACAACAGAGTATCACTCTGTGTGCATTGAAATTTGCTTTTCAAAACTAGTTTTTAAAATCAAAACCATTATTTTCCTAAAAACGTTTTAGGTATTTACAAGGGCCTATTTTGTAAGCATATTTTAGAGGAGGGTAATCTTCGAATCAAACTCATGCATACCTTGGAATGTTCTGCTCAGGTAACACATCAACTCACCAAGTGAGCCAAGATTTAATTGTCATAGTTGGTGATGAAATGACCCAATTTTCGACGACTCAGAAAAGGCTATGGGGCATTCAGGACCAATTACATTGTCTTTACTAAGTACTCGGCATGACTAAACTTGTTGGTTACCCTTCTTCAAAAAGAAGGCAACCAATGCTAATTTGCACTCAAACCATGCAAACTTTTAGATGTGTCCCTAGAGTCTAGTGATACCACATCATGTTTCTCGACTTTCAGGGAGAAACAAGCATCTTCTTTTCAACAATTAGTGAGGGAAAGGCTTGACACAAGAAGCAACTCACAAAGGTTGGAAGCTCTGAAAAAGCATACTTGACATTCGTCTTAAGCAAGAGGTGTTAGAGAAGAAAAAGGAACAACATCACAAGCAACTCACAAATGTCGAAGGCTTTGAGAAAGCATACTCAGAGTTTGTCTCAAGCAAGAGGCGTTAGAGAAGAAGGAGCAGCATCAACGGGCCATAGCACGCACAAGAAGAACGTAGTTCAATTCTCTTTTATGATTCTGTGAGAGGTTTAAATCAGTCTAGGCAGCTGTCCTATAATCGTCCATTCTTTGTATAGCTCAATTCTTGTAATTCTTTATGATTGAAAAAATAAATTCTTCCTCTCATGCCAAGGGATAGTATTTCTTTAAGATTTTAACATTGATTCTTCTACTTTCCTCTTTTCCCTCAATCCTGGATAATCTATTGGTCCCTCCAAATAACACATCCATGAAGATGTAAGACCTTTTTTTAGCTTGGGAACCACTTTTCGAGCTAAGGATCTTTTTGCCAGATTGGTAATATCGCTTTCTAGACCAAATCTTCTTCTTCTAATGGCTTGGGTCAGACCTAACTAGTATAAGTCCACATGACTTTCTACTTAATAGCAATCACATTGTCTAGGGCCACCATTCGATCTTCATATGTAGAATCTAATTCCATAGCCATCGGTTGATGGTAGTCGGCTGGTTGTAAGTTATTTTCCTAGCCACCTGCGTGGACCTGCTATTGATCTCCATTGACAACAGTGCATCATGGACATATGTCAGTTGGAAAGGTATCAACCATGTAGCCATAGTCTTCAAATTTCGACCTGCCCATAAGACTATAGAGAGAGTCTTGTTTCTTTGGCATCTATCATTGAGGGACTTCTTAATTAAGTTGATAATTATTTTATTTGTGCCTTAGCTTGAAAACCATTCCTTGGTTAACAATTATTATCTAAGAAATGCCGAATCGGAAAACATTTGATCATTGTTGAACTCTATTACATCATCCAGCATAACCTTTCAATGGTCGAGGTGCTACATTTCATGAAACAGTCACTTGCCACTATTATGAATCAATGAACCTTAGAGGATATGGGACGAACTTTGCTAATAAGGTCAATGGTGCATCCTTGGAAAGGCCACGGTTTAATTATGGTATTGAGCTTAATCACCAACACCCTTTAGATAGGGCTATGGTATTGACAAGCTTGGCATCCTTTTGTATTTGATATGTAGCCTTCGAGCATAAGTGGGACAATGCTATCCGCCGCAGTATATCAATCACCTCATTTTTGACCCAAAATGATGGGCTCTCCTTATGCCTCTGTGAACCTCCATACCACATTCCTAGAAATTGGCGTATCCAAGCATCTGAGAAGCAAGCCTAAATGACTTTGTTTGTACACTTCTTCGTCGAGTAAGACAGTTCAAGGCCCCACATTTTGTTTTAGTGTTGACCTTTCTGGCTGGGTTTAAATATTTGATTAGCTAAATACACCAATCATCCGAAGATATATTGTCTTCCAACTTGGTGATGATCGGATGCTCCATCTGATCAAGTAGCCTATACCCAAAAATCATCCAGGTTAGACTATTAGCGATCTCATTGTCATCCCCTATATAATAACTTGACCGCTTAGAACAGGTGGTCAAAGCTCGCATTTGTTGATGCAAAGGTATGAGGTTTTGTCTAGTATATTAGTATTCTCTTGTTATTTGGCTTAGAATAACTTGAAAAGCACAATAAAATTTACTATTTTAGCTCTAGTGATCAATGTCATATTAAGGCCATGTATCATGGCATGATATTTGGCCTCATTATTAGTGAGGCTTGAAGTCACAGCTAACATCCTAACTCACAAGGAGAAATTACATAAACCCCGATGCCTATACCCTTACTACTTTTGAATCCATCAAACATTACTATCTATGGATTTTCAGCCATAGAAGCTTGAGCTCTGTAAACACCTAAAATTTTTCAAAAAAAAATTGTTTTTCAAAAGTTCTCCTTTACAAACAAAATTATGGTAATTGATCTTTTAAGGTTTCTTTCAACGAACACACTTTAAGTAAGCTCATTTTCAACCTCAAATTTTGTGGGAACCTCAAAATGACGGTTACTTCGATCCCCATGGAAAAAATGAACTTTGACAAAATCCAAAAAATAATCATTTTACCTGCAAAACTTTTGTAAAATGACCATTTTACCATACAAGCATATTTAAATTAAAAAATAGAATATTCTGGTCAAAAGCATGGAGGAAATAAGATAATGAAGGACCTCAGAAAGTAAGAAGACTCAGGTTCGGTGATGACTCAATCTCAAGTGAAAAACGTCTAAGTGAAAAGTCTGAAATACCCTGACAAAGGGAGATCCTACACCCATTGAAAATTTAAAGTGGTCAAAGAAAGGGTAAAGAGATCAACCCACTGAGTGGAAAATGACAAAATATCAATCGAAAACAAAAAAACAAAATATCTAAAATACCCTTAACCAAGCGACGATACACCAATCAAAAGGTTAAAGCAGTGTAGAAAGGTTAAGGAGATCAACTCATGAAACAAAGAAGGATAAAAGTGCCACCACTAGCCTCCAAGTACACCACCGCTATCCATCGTGGGCCTCATGTGCTCTGTTGGCACGTGCTCTCACATCATCACCAAACCACCACATCACCACAAACCATCGCGCGCCCAACACATGCACCCCACACGTCACGCGTGCATCCAGAGCACCCGTGGGGATCCAATGCTTCTTTCATACATGTCTGTCTCTCCCGTATGTCAATGTGTTCAACATGTGTCCAATTGCCTCTACCATGTGTCACATGTATCCAACTGCTCTTCCCACATGTGGATGCCCCTTAATGGATTGGATTTGGATCCGTCCAATGATCTAAAAAGATCTGATTAAAGAAAATGCCTATAAAAGGAGGATGTGGGTGACTAAGAAGGAGGATTTCAACCCAAGAGTAAGAGGTCCAGCCAAGGAGGACATGAGGCAGCTCATTCCTAACTAAGGAGTTCATCAAAGAAAGAGAGAAAAAGGGAGATACCTAGAGATAGAAGGTTTCAAATCATCCCCTTCTACCCGTTTTATTGATTTATTCTTGTTGTAATCTTGGAGTTCTTACCTCTAATTATTATAATTTCAAGAGTAACAACCATTTTTTCAGGGAATATCATTGCAAAAAGAGGGTTGTCTCAGTCCAAAGATGCTAAAGAAAGGGCTATAGGTATGAGGAATCTGTTATTTTCGTAAGATTTTATCTCTTCTACTCTAATATACAATATGTTTTATACGTTCTCATCTTTTCTATGTTTATATGTTATATCATATCTTCTATCCTTTCGTTGGTGTATTGATTGCCTTTAATTCAACTCAAGAAGTTATAAGAGGGATATAACAACTACGATTACATACGATGACATGTAATCACTCTTATGGTGCATTAATAACTATAAGTTATGTTAGAGGAGGGCATTGGGCTATGATCGCATATATGTTAAGGTAAAATTTTTGGGATTTTTGGACCCCAATAAGAACCTTTAGAAAATACAAACTTTCATACTATAAAATAGAACCAATTATGTTTTCGCAGTTTTAAACCTGGTTTAGCCAAGTGAAAGCAATGGCGTTTTAGAAAAGACTGTTTCAAATAGAAATTGTTTGAGAAAACTCGGGATTCCAAAATCATTCTTCCTAAGCATCTAGGCTGACCCTTGAACACCAATTTAAGAAGGCATTCATCGACAAGAAAAAGTGGCAGCTCAATTGAGAAGGTCCTATGTCATAAGGGGCAACAACTAACAATGCATATTGGCTAATTGATGATGAAGGAAGAAACTTGATAGTCTTTATAGACACCCAATATCTAAAAAGATATCATGTTTAAAGTCTACCATCAATTCTTTTGAATGATTTTATAAATTGATCATCTTTAGTTTCTTGAAGAGAGGGCCAAGTTGAGTATATGTCTCTTAGCTTGGAATTAGTGCTTTATGAAAAGATAGAGTGTTTTTAAAATTATTAAATAACATTTTAAAAGTCCTTATTTTACAAGATAGGGCCTAGTTCAAAACAAGAAAATAATTTCAAAAAGTATATGGTATTATGAAAATAGGGCACACTTGATTAGATCGAGTATTCTAGAGGGGTGAGTTGTTATCCTATCTTATACTCTCTAAAGAAATGGGCAAAGGCCCAATACCTCAAAAGCTAAAATGAAAGAAAAAAAAAGAGAAAAGAAAAGGAAGGAAAAATCAACCTCCAATATAGAGGTCTTATTACAAAAGAAAGAAAAATAAAATAAAAAACTCAAAGAGCAAATGCTTTCCTCAAAATTCTCTTTTCTTTATACCACAGGACTCTTCAGAAGGGATCGTAGGAATTCTCCCTATACCCCTTACAAGTTATACCAAAATAAATAAATAAAAAGTATATCATTATAGTCCTAAAGTAGCAATAAGACCTACCAATTTGAATCTCATTTTGTTTGAGGATTAGGTTTTGTAGTGTAAATAATGAAGTTTTGAAATATTGTTAATCTTTTTCAATAATAAAAACCACTATAAGAGTATTGGAAAATAAAAACCAAGGTTAAGGAAAATATAGGCGATGAAAGTCTTGTTAGTGAAAACAAAGGAAGATTACCCTTCAAAAACAATTTTTTGTACAAAATCCTGGGCATCAATAAAATGGGTAAGGAGGCCATCCCACTTAGGGCAACTGGCCTTCATGTGATCTCACCAAACTCTCAAAACATTTTGTAGAGGTCTCCAACACACTCGATTCATTCATTGCATCTCACACACCTCGTGCTCATGTGCATCCATAATGACTTTGTTTTTATAGGATTCTCATATTGGTTGGCTGCCATCTATGTTAATCACCTTCGGTTAGAAGTTCTCTCCCACTGAAATTACGATAGCCCAAGTTCAAGAAAGGATTCCCTTAACAAAGAATGAAAAAATTTATACTTTTAAATGAAATCTTTGCTCAACTCAAATCAACTCTGGTATTCAGAAAAAGAAAAATTTTAGCAGTAATATTTGATTAATGACAAAGAAGGGAATCTTTAAACACCTAAAATTTTCCAAAAAACAATTGTTTTTCAAAAGTTTCCCTTTACAAGCAAAATTGTGGTCATTGGTATTTTAAAGTTTCTTTCAACGAAAACACTTTAAGCAAGCTCATTTCCAACCCAAAACTTTATGGAAACCTCAAAATGAGGGATACTTTGAGTTTCATATAAAATCAAACTTTGACAATATCTAAAATTTATCATTTTACTCTTAAGGTTGTACTAGTAAAATTTCACTCTTTTAAGCATGTTTCCTTCAAAGAAGGGGTTATAAAAGTTAAAAGGAGATATTTGGAATCAAAATAAGTTCTGCCTGCAAAACTTTTATAAAATAATCATTTTACCCTACAATCGTATTTGAATTAACAAAATAAAAATAGAATATTCAGGCCATAAGCATGAAAGAAAGAAGCTAAAGAAGGAACTCAAAAACCTAGAAGACTCAAGTTCGGCGATGGCTCATTCTCAAGCAAAACGCGTTAAGTGAAAAGTATAAAATACTCCGACTAAGGAAATCCTATACCAAGTAACTCTACACCCACTAGAAGGTTAAAGTATTCTAAAAAAGGTTAAAGAGATCAACCCATAGAGCGAAAAAGGACAAAATTGTCAATCGAGAACAAAAAAATAAAAAGTCTAAGCAACCCCTAACCAAGGAAAATCCTACACCAAGCTACCCTACACTAATTATAAGGTAAAACGGTCTAGAAAGGTTAAAGAGATCAACATATGGAGTAGACAAGGGTAAAAGTATCACCAAAGGCTACCAAGTGTGCTATCGCCGACCACCACGCGTGCCACCGCCAGCCACCACCGGCCTCATGTGTGTCACCACATGTCTCTCATGTCACTAGCAAACTACGACATATCTCCCACATCACCACCAACCACTATGTGTCTCCCACGTCACCACCACTACGACATATGCATGCATGTATTAACCCCTGCCCTCCTTTCATATCAATAAAAAGTAAAAAGAACTATCATCTTGAGCACTCAAAGCGTTAGGTGGCCTGAATAGAGGAATCAAACTCAATGGCCAGGGCCAGCATGACTGGCTTTGGCCTTCCTACTATAGCGAAAAAAAGGAATTCTCCTCTTCATTAAGTACCAGGCTTTGGCAAACAATACCCTAAAATAATAGGGCTTAAGAATGGTCGGGCCAACTCCCAAAAAGCATTTGAAAACAGGTTCTGGTAGCTGTTAGAACTGGTCAACCCTATCCCATACAACAATCAATTGTTTCTATGCGGATTGCCCCAATGACGATTGGAATCTCCAAATTTTTTGCTGTAAATGAGGGAAAAAATTGACTGCTTATTCTTAGATGTCTGAACTCCGACCGTCAAACTGTTTTAAGGTTTTACTTTTTCACTTTAAGAGCAACTGCAGATAAGGTACCAAATTTGTTTTCATTTTATATTTCTTTTGGCAAGAGATACCCAAGTTGGGGTTTATAGCAAATGAACGGGATAGCTACGACCCTATAGCAGCGATGACAATATTAGCTCTCTCCGTCCCCGACCTGATCAGGTTTGTATTCAGGTACGGGGATAAGACCCCTCGATCTATACTTGACACCATACCTACCTGTAGTCAATATATATATATATATATATATATAATATGTGAATATATGTATGTATATACAAACATACACAAAAATATTTACATTTATATATAAAAGGTACACAAACATACTTATAATATGTATATATTATAAGTTGTGTGTATCTTATATATAACCCTTTGTTAGCCAATAGGGAAAAGTTATCCAGAATCCGTACATGCCCCTTAAGGTTCGCAGGGGGGCTGGTATAGGTATACCCTTCCCCGACCTACCGCACAAGCTCGACCGAATTTCTCGTTATGATAAAAAACCATCAACAATATGGCTTTGATTTCCTAAAGAAAAAATAGTAGGGTTTGTGTTGCAAATGGGAGTTGATTCTCGTTATTGTATGGGAAAATGACAAATTTGTGGTGATTGAAACAACTACCAGAAGATTGGAACACTACGAAACGCATTTTCCTTTTAAGATCAACCAACGTAGTAGTCTTACTTCATGGCTCTGTCTGCAGCACTTCTTGAAGTACAGTTATAACCAAAATGTGGAAGTTGCTTAAAGCCATCGAACAACTTTATTAACAAACGACGACATCCATCCATGCATCTCGCTTCACGTATTTCTATACCTGTAAGGACTTTGTCCATATCAAGAAGTTAACACTGCGTTTAGTTAATGATAAAAACGCTCTCCAGGTTTGACAAGGCTACCTCACCCAAATTTGAGATACGCTCGTAGAAGAAGCGTCTATCGCGGCGATTCAACAAAAATCCTCAAGTGACAAAATCATCGAAATATTACGAAAGCTTGTTTTGAAAGTTTTGATCCTATAAGAAGCTGAGGTCTTTTCGTCGGTTTCACGTTTATTTCCTTGATTCCAAGCATGTAAATAAGCAGAGTTCAATAAATCCATCAATACGAGTTCTTTCAATCATTTTCAACAGTTACGTGGGATACTTTAATGGTTTCCCATTTCTTTCACCTACTTCCAGCAATAGTTTACAACCTATGTCCATGATCAATTCGTAGTTAAACTTTATTATTGGAAAGTCATACTTTAACATATATCTTGAGAGTTTATTACACTCAAGGAAGGATCCACATCAGGGTAAGAGTCCTACTTTATTTATGTCTATGGCTCACTAGGTGAGTTATTTTTAGCATTTTTAAAATTAAGATTTTCATTACCAAAATTGATATTTTCTTCTTCCTCTATTAATACCGGATGGGGATTAAGTTAGAATGCTTTGTCCTTCTATATTTTATTGAAAGTAGTTTATTATAAAAAGGTTGCTTCAAAACTATCTTTGTGATTTTTAGAAACCAACTCATGTGACATGATCACCTATAAAGAATTGAATTGCAGGATTGTTCTTATCTTAGTGCCTAGATTAGAGAGTTTTTTTCTTTTTTAGCTTGTAATAAAATGCATATTTTTTATCATGATATTCAGCAGGGGCACCACTTGATCCCTTCACCATTTTAGGGTCATAGGCCTCTTGCTTGGGGTATATTCATATTCATATTATGATTCATAGTGCATATCCATGACACATGTGCATTTTCTTATAAGGTGGGAGATTTTGACTTGTTTTCAGCATTTCATCTCATAAACATATATATCCATGACACATGACACATATGCAGGATTGTTATGCATATCCATGACATTCATGCATCCTTTTCTTTATGTAAGGCATTCATCTTCCTTGAGTCAAAATAAGATTTAAGAACTTGTTCCCTTTGGCACAGTGTTTCTCCTGCTATGTTAGAGATGCTTTGGCTTGATATTGCTCTATAGGATAGTCTCTTATTACTATTCAAAAATCAAGAAGACCTTTTAAGTCCATAACTAATGGGTTCTCTCCATTTGGGTTGGATTCTTATCTCTTACTCCTTTCCCTCCACTTCTATAGATATCTATTGTTTTGCTAGGTTCTTAGATTTACTCTCTTTATTCTTCTTAGATTAGGCTAATCATAGGTTTTATGCTTTTTCTTATATTATAAGCTTGAAAATTATGAGTTCACTTTTATTCAAACTTTATTTTCTAAGATACCTTCACTTGATCTTGCTCTACGCTTTTTACGTTTTGTAGGAGTTTTGCATGGGGCATCACCCAATGGATCGATCCCACAATGTTTGGTCCCACTATTGACAACATGTAGGGGAGTTGCCACCTCTATTATGCGTCATCCCAACGGGCAACACACTCCCCTCCCTTTTTTATTCACATGTCAAGATAAATTTTGCAATGGCCATTTCATTGGGCTCCTATATCTCTCGGATGTATTGAATTTATTGAATATTCTCATGGTGTAATATTTGTAGTTAATCTCCTATTTGTACAACCTATATAATATCTTGAGGATGCTTCAGAAGGAATTCAAGGACCCATTAGAGATTGTAGCTGACAACATTGATTGGAAGAAGAGACAGATTCTCCGAAGATTTGAACTTGTACTTCAAAAAAGTCAAGATTCATGTATTATTTCCATGTTCTTTTGGAATTGGTTATTTCAAAGTTAATTTTATGAAAAACTAGTTTATTCCAAAAAGAAAAATTTTTGCCCAAAGAAAACTTTGAAAAACATTTTAAACTTTTCTTTCTACTCTTTATTTTCCAAGAAAAAGTTTTTTAAAGCAATCTTATAGATTTGACTTTGAAAGAAAGTTTTCTCATGTCAACTCAAAATTTTCTTTATGAAAATTGGTTATCTTTCTTATAAAATCAAAATCTCATCCTTTTCTTGCACTCCATGAGTATTCATGATTCGTCATACGTCATCTTTGCCCTAGTCAGACCCTAATTAGACTGATGATATTTCTAAAAAGCCCCAGTCATACTCTAATTCAACCCCATGGTATTTGTCCAAAAAAATTTGTACTTTCACACTAAGTTTTATAAAGAGTTTTCAGGTTTACATAAGAAAAACTTTCTACTAAAATCTTAAAAGCAAACAAAATTTTGGTGTTTACTACTTTGACATCAACTAAGTTATCCTTGATTGATGCTAAAGAGGGGCATTTATGAACAACCAAAAGTTTTCTAGGAAAATATGCTTTTAAAAATTATTTTCAAAAGGCTAATTTCAAAGTGCATAGGATGAGACCATAAGTCTGGCATTTTATAAAACCTATATCTTACATAAAAGAGAAATAAAAATATTTTGGGATAGAGAAGAAGAAAAGGAAGAATTTTAATGGCTTTTAGATCTCGATGATAAAAAGGTTTCACTGAAATTTATTCCATAAAGTGGGTTGACCATTGTTGGTATTCTACCCCTCTTTATATGTTTCTAACCTTAAACGAACTTCATTTAAAATTTTTGGGTCATTTTTACTCTTTTTACCCCAAAGAGAACCATGTCAACCCCAAATAAAAAAACTTGTTTTTATATTATTTGTCCATGAAATTTTATTAAAAGAAAATTTATTTATATTAAATATTTAATATAAGCTAGTTTTTATATTTATTATGCATAAGAATTTTGAAACTTACATGTATAGGAGGATAGTTTTCATAAAAACTTTATATTTTGGGCATTATTGATTCATAAATATATGGAAAAAGCAAAAATTCATTGAATACATTTGGCATGATCCCCTTTTGTTCTTATCACTATCATTTGACTAAAAATCTTTATATTTATATTTATTTAAAAAAAGACATGTAGAGTCTTTATATAAAAAACTTATTATACATTTATGTACATGGCTCAGGCCTTTACTCAATGAAGCTTAAGTATGATTTGAACCTAGCCTAGGTGACGTAAGTCTATCAAGTCCACATTTGTTCTAGTTAACTCATGTTATGGTATTGAAAATTTATTTTTAGGCAAATTACTTAGTTAAGCATTATATTAAAAATTCAATTTGAGTCAAACCACGCCTACCTTAGCCATGGCACATCGCATCTCATTGGAATCAGCTCCACATCAAGCCACAATGGGTTGTTCCACTTTGATGCCCCAAGGCTAAGAATTATCATGCTTCATCAAAGTTTCAAGACAAGGCAAACAATCAAATTGAAATCAGGCTACCCCGAGAAGTCATCCAAGCTATATCAAGCCTCAAACCAAGTTGATCCACTAAAGAAGGCCCCAAGCCGTGTGGGAATCAATCAAGCCATCATGCCAAAATGGAAGCCACTTAGCCACATATAACTTTTAAAATCAAATGGAGATTATTTCAAATCTTTAAAGTCCTATCATTTTGGTTTTCTTAGAGATTTTATTGAGATAAAATCAGGTTGTTTCTTATATCTAAGAGGTTGGATCCCATCTGTTTCTACTCGTTTGCATTATTGTCATACATTAGTAGCATTGATTCTTCATAGCATGAATATTCATATCAGCCACATAAGTCCCTCAAATCCATACATCTTGATTACCATTAATTAGGTTCTAAGCATCCATTAAATCCCTTCTCCTTGCATCGATCCCTTTTGAATAATCTTGCATCTTTATTTTTTAGTTTTGCTCTTACATAGATAATTTAAGTCCTAGTTAGGTTAGAATTATTTTTCACATTAGATTTAATTCAGGTATGTTAAAGATCCTATTCTTGCATCCCCTTGTATAGGTTTTCTTTAAATTTCATGCACATTTGATTTTATAAAAATATTTAAAATTCATGCACACTACATATCATGGTGTCTGCAAATTAAGATTTTTTAAATATGAGGATCTCAGTAAATTATAATTTTCTACATATTAGGAATTTTTGCAACTTAGAATTTCTACATCTTAATACTTTATAATCAGTTGCATATTCTATTATTGTATAATTACTAATTAGGGCATTATATTTTAGGGTTGGTTCAATCCTTACTCATATTTTAGAACCAAATCTCTATTAGATCAAAATCCAATTAGACTCCAAAACCAATAGGAATAGGAACTTTTTTCACTCCTATTTTTATTAAAGAAAAATTTTGTAGTGCAAGAATCGATCCTTACTTGTTGGGGTAAGAAGGTAATTTATAAAAAGAATTTGATTAGGGCCCACAATGCAAAAGAGAGTGAAATAGAGGTAAGTCTCTCCTAACTTAGTTTTATTTTTTTTCTTTCATAAAATTAAGAAGATTGGATATAGGTTGAGGGTTCTGCAAAACCTAAAATTTGTATACACGTTTGAAAGAGTTTGTATCACATGCGGAATGTGGCCGATTATATTTAGAATAAAAGGAGGAGAAGGAAACTTTGTGTGGAGCTACTGAATCGTGGAGGTTATGATATCCCACAAAGCGATAGAAGAAAACCTACCTACTAACATAGTTGAAAAAGTACTAGAATCTACTAGATGTTCTGGAGGTATATTGTTACATGGTTCAAAAGAGATTGTAGGCCACTCACTAGCAACTTTAGGTATGGGGTCCTCAATATCATCAATTAAGTTCTCTATTATGATGGACTCGGATGATAAATTCCTCACTTTTGGTTGAGTTTTGCTCCTAGTAATTCTAGTAAAGGAAATACATTCTAAAGTCCTTATCCATGATCGGAGAGAAGTTGATAAACTGTAGAGACCAAATGAAAAGGTCTTGAATATCCAGTATTTGCATCTATGTCATAATCAAAGAGTCTCAATTTATAATTGTCAACCAAGACCTTGGTTATCTCTATATTAGTGGTTGTCCACCAAGAAGAAAATTTTGGGGTCTCATTTGAACAAGGATATGAATTAGGGAATATAAAGATGGGTTCTTGTTGATGCTTTTCAAGTGAGAATTCTTTGATAGCCAGTAGGCCTTATGAAAACCTAATTGATGGGCTAGGTAGTGTGGGCACTATGGCTAAGAAATGATTAGGTTGAATCGAGATGATTGAGAAGTACCATAAAATAAGAACCAAGGAAAAAAGGTTCTTCATAATCTAGTTCTATAGAGGTCCTCTTTGAATTTGAAGATGAAATTAGAATCTATAGAGCGGAAGTACGAAGGAAGAAAAGTTACCGTGTTGGAGTTGATGGACCATAATCGAGTAATGGTCCCTATCGGTGAAGGAGAGGTTTGAGGAATGAGGCTTAAGGCAAGTCCTAGCCTATCAATAATGATTCATTGAAGGGATAGGTATGAAAACTCAAACCCGAGAAAGTATTGATTAATGTAAAATTGAAGAAACCACTGTGTACTCCCTACAAGATAGGTAGGACTACCATTCTAAAGGATCTCAAGAGCAAAATTAGATGAATGATAAATCATATTTAAAAAAGGAGATAAGTGATAGTTTAGTACTAGTCATAATAGCAAAAATATATCATATGTACTTACCATTAACTTTGGTTCAATGAACGTAGGTGATGTAATGGTAGAACCATAATAACAGGAATGCATAGTGTTCATCATCTGTCACTGACTCATTACTTGAATGGTGATGGAGAAAGTAATCCCAAGAAAGTTATAGAAAGAGCTTTGGGTTATAGAAATCTTAATATACTAAGGAGATAGGATCCATACCATTGATTCGAAAACTCATAATCGCTTGACCTTCCAAAATGGTGGTCAACATCATTCCGAAAGAAAATTGTAAGCAGTTATACCAGGAAATCCAAAAAAATAAGAACGAATAGAGAAGGTTACCATCAAATTCTATGGTCAGACAAGACAACTTGATGAGATCATGTATACCCCATTATATCTAGAGATGGCCTTTCTGGTCTCTAACCCTATCTACCCAGTTGATTGGTCGTGGGTAGTTTCTTGATATGAAAATCAAAGAGACTAAGAGTTGATTTGATAGTCAGAGGTAGGACAACATCTAAAGGCAAAGTTATGAAAACAAGAAGATGAAGAATTCTAGCAATGATTGTTCAAAAATAATCTATAGAAATACGAAAGTATGAAAGAAAGTTGTTGCATTTATAGATCCTAATGGTAAATGAACAAAATCCCAAGAATTATGCTAAAGAAACAAATGTGTTAGAAAATACCCTCAATGACTGTGGATAGGGGTCATAAGCGGTATGTGTTGATATGCCAGAAAATATAGAAGGGTATGTGGCAGATGGTTGAGAATCTTGAAAAAGGGATACCTGGCTTATAAAAGATCGAGAGCTCAAATGTGTGAAATAGACCTGTCACCTAAAGCTGATCTTACGGATCACGCCTGTAACGTTTGGTATGATATGTGTCATTTATGCAAAAGTCTATAAATAGGCATGTGTGATTGATAATAGGCATCAAAAACCAATGCACGTAGTCCTCTCATCTTCTCGTGCACACCACGTGCTCTCTCTTCTATTTAATCCTTATTAACAACTGAGATATACACAATTGAATTTTCGAGGACCCATTTTATCGTATGATACCTTATCCAATTCTTTTTTCCTTGAGAGCGAGGATGAGAGTTCTTTGATACGCTCCTTTACTTTTGACATTCCGGCCTTGTGTGACGTACTCCATCATATGTGTGGGACCATCAATTTACATGGCAACAAATGGTAAGTTTGCTTTTGATGATGTTAGGTCAAGGCCACTCCCGAAAAGCAATTGTTTGTGTGGAATTTCTCCTAATAAATATTTGAAGAATTTTGCTGCTTATTCTTGTACGTTTCAACTCCATCTGTAAGACAGGATTTTTGAGAACTTCCTTTTCACTATAAGAGCAATATTCATGGATAGGGCATGGGTTGGACATATATAACCAAGTTGAGAATTATAACAATTGAACGGGTAAGTACGACCGTGAAGTTAGGCCTGCTGCTAAGTCTAGAACTTATTGTAATTTATATATGCATATGCCAACTTGGCTCCCATATAGAAATTAAACTCAGACTACAGTATTGCATGCGACAATTCTCACTACGCCAGCACAATCTCGATTGAATTTCTCATTATGATAAAAGATCAACAATATAGCTTTGATTTCTGAAAAGCAAAAAAAGAACGGTTTGTGTTGCAGATTGGAGTTGGTTATTGTTATCGTCGAGAAGAATGACAAATTTGTGGTGATTGAAACAACTACGAGGGGACTGGAACTCTACGAAACGCATTTCCGTTTTAAGATCAACCAACGTCATAATCTCACTTTATGGCTTTCTCTGTCGGCTGTTCTTAAAGTACAATTATAACCAAAGTGTGGGAGTTGCTTAACGCCATCGAACACTTTTATTAACAAGCGACAACGTCCATCCGTGCATCTCCCTTCACGTATCTCTAGCTATAGGTCTTATTTCATATCTACAAGTGAATACCGCACGTGGTTACCTATATTTATATTGAAAGAAACCCTCTTCGGGTTGGTGAAGGCTACGTGACCTAAATTTAAGATGAACTCGTAGAAAAGACATCTATTTGGGTAGTTCAACAAAAACCGTCAATTGTCAAAGCCATCGAAATAATTCGGCAGCATCTTTTGACAGTTAAGACAGTGAGTTCCTTTTGGTGGTTAATGCTTGTTTTCATGGTTCCAGGAATACAGATTATTTTGGTCGTTCCAAAGGTATGGTAAATCCATCAATATGATTTCTCACTTGAACAGTTTCTTTTTTCTGGTACAGGCGAGGGCCAAGGGCCGGGTCTGGTTACATGCTACGTTCTAACCGAATATCTAATCTGATTGGAGCAGGTGGTGAAGATCATCAGAAGCATGCCTCCAAGTATATAACTGCTGTAGTTCTTGGGCCCCTGTAGCCCCTAGCTGATGTACCCACTGGTTGGCTTCTCGGTAGGCGTGCTGTAACGGAATCTCCCATGGGCGCCCAAGCAAGTGTTGAATTCGCATTAGAAGGGCTACAGGGGCGGAGATAGAACCTACGAAGACGAGAGCCGAAGCAGAACTCATGAAGAGGACAAACTTTTAGCCTGGAACATGGTTCCCGCCTAAAGGTTAGGGGAGATTTTTCTGTAAGTTTTGTACATGCGTTTATACGAAAGATCTCATATATATATATATATATATATACTTCTCCTTATCTCCCTCTTTTGTAACTTACCATTCTAGGTTTTCCATTTCCTTTTGGGGGAGTAACAACTTGCTTTTTCTATGTATTTAGTAAAGTAGAATCTTTTGTAAATTGGTTTTTGTTTAAAAGAGAAATCACATTTCCTGAAATCAACGAAAACCCTATCTTTCTTGATTTCGTGTGTGTTTTAATAGAGGCCGAATATGGCCATTAGTAACTTACATCTCACACTTTTCCACATGAGCCTAATGATAATAGAGTGGTTTTCTGCCACTATTTTTTTTATTTACCATATGTATCAATTCCTCAGTTGCATAAGAATGCAATATACCAAACGTTATACTTGTTATATGATTTTTTATAATCAATACAATTTTCTTACAATAACCAATATATGTGTTTTTGCACAAAAACTTTGGTCATATCACAAATTCATGTGTATAAGATGCTTAATAAAGAGATCTTCATAAATGACTTTAGTTAAGGGGTCTGGTATCGTATCTCTAGTAGATAAATAAGACAAAATTTCATTCATTGTAAGCATATCATGAACATAGTGGTATTTTACCATTGTGTGCCTCCTCTTAGAGCTATCAGTTCTACTTTTTATCAAACTGATAGTTGCATTATTGTCATAATAAATAGTAATTGATTTGTTAGCTATATTCAACTTCAAATCACGTATGAAGTGGTTTATCGAAATAGTACTAGTTATAGTTATACTGTGAGCAACAAACTCTGTTTATTGTGTGCACAAAGCTACACAACCTTGTTACTTGTATACCCAAGAAAAACCACCTCTAAATTAGAAAATTTGTTCAAAGGTTGATTTATGATTATCTACTTCAAAGTACAATTTCAAATCTCTAGCTCCTTTTAGATATCTCAAAATCCTTTTATGGCAACCCAACGTTGCCAACTAGGCTTACTTTGATATTAATTTATAAGACCAATAACAAAATTGTTTTTCTGTCTTGGCATACATCAAGTTGTCAAAAGCTTGAGCAAAGGAACATTTGGCTTTTCTTGACTATCACCAAGACAATCAGTTGTACTCAATTTTGCTCCTTTAGCAACGGATGTACTTGAAGGCTTGCAATCACCCATTCTAAACATCTTTAGAATCTAAGCAATATCTCTCTTAGCTTGGACATAATAGTCTAGATCCTTTGTCCTTAATAATCTTTATACATAGGATTCCTCTTCCATATACTTCATTACGAACTTAGAACTCAACCATATCTTTGTTTTGACAATCATTTCATTGTCATTCCTAGTCAACAATAAGTCATCTACATATTATGGTAGAATAAAAAAGTGGATCTCATTGTTCCAAACATATACACAATGATCAAATTCATTAGCCACAAACCAAGTTTGAATATAGCATTATGAAAAGTCAAATATCGTTGATGAGGTGACTATTTTAAGTCATATGAGAACTTTCTCAATTTATATACTTTGTCTTCCTAGCAACCAATAATATATCCTTCTATCTATGGAATCTAAATGTTTCTATCTATGTTACCATTCAAAACAACAATCCTTATATCTAGCCGTTGTAAATCTAAATTATAAATAGATAGAATTTTGAAATAGGAGAATATGTGTCCTTATAACTTCTTACCTCTTTTGTTAAAAACCATTTGCAACCAATCTTACCTTAAACTTATTGATTGAGACATTAACTTGATAATTTTTTTAATTATCCATTTACAATCAATTGCTTTCCTTCTCTTAGGCAATTTTATTAATTTTGAGGCTTGGTTTTTCTCAATGATTCAATTTTCTTATCCATTGCTTTTTTTCCTATTTTCTGACTCAAATGAACTAATAACTTATTTTTAATTCAAGTTATTATTTAACTCATCTAAATCTATTGAATGACACACTTCCTACAATAGGTAAATGTGATAACTCTTTAAGTATGATAGAGGGACTCTAGGTCATTTATGCCCATATAAAATTTTAGTCTTTATAAGAAAGTCACTTGGATCACTATCCATGGGGTTCAACTAATGATTCATCTAGATCAGTATTGTTTTCATCATCATTTTAAGGATGTCATTCTTAAAATTTTCTAAGAATTCAACGTTCTTGTTTTCTATTAAACTGAGGTCCTTATTATAAAATATGTATCTCTTAAAACCTTTTGGGTATTCAACAAAAATATATCTTAAATCCTACTGTCTAATTGATCTATACAATGATATAAGATCTTTACATATGCAATAGATCCTCACCTTAGTAAGTGATTAAAATACAATTTTCTACCAAACCCCAATTCATATAGTATAGTAAATACAATCTTGTAATGTACCCTATTAGTATACTATAGTAACTACTTCTCTCCAAAATACCTTAGAAAGAGAAGTATATGATAACATGAACTTTGTCATATTTAATAATATCTTGTTATATCGTTCGACTATCCCATTTTATTGAGGTGTCTTGGGCATTATATATTTTTTGTAATACCAAAGTCTTTACATTATTCTAAAAATTAGAAGAAGTATATTCACCACCTCGATTAGACCTCAAGACTTTGACTATGCAACCCAGTTGATTTTCAATTTCTTCCTGATATGGTTTTATTTATATCTAATGTGTCAGATTTATGAGATAATAGATATAAATATTCATATCTCGAATAATCATCAATGAAGGTTATAAAATAAATCTTCTCACTATGATACCTCACTCTAAAACGTGCACATATATGTGAGTCCTAATTATTTTTATTAAGCTTGTGAGTCCTAATTATTTTTTTAAGAAAGAGTTTTTCTTATAATTTTTCTTCTACATAGTCTTTGCACTTATTAAAAATATTTTCTTCAAACCCAGATAGTTAGTTGAAGTTAGCTAATTTCTTTAACTTATTCAAACTTAAATGCCCTAATCTTGTATATGACATGTTTACATCAATTATAAAGGCACTATCAATTTAAGCAGAAGTAGATACTTCATTATCAATAATGTTTAACTTAAATAGACCATGTTCAGAATCGAAAGAACTAGAAAAGAAAATACAACCATGCTTTTCAATAATGACTTTCCTAGGTAGAAACTTAACCTTAAAAGCTTTCTTAACAAGGATAGGCACAAAAACTATATTTGCGCATACGGAGGATACAATTAACAGATTAGTGAATGGTACCGGTGTACCTCTAATATTGATCCTAAAGGATCCTACACCTAAGACATTAGTATAAGTATTGATTCTCGTTTATACTTGATATTTCCTAGACGGGTACTCCTTTAGATCAATGACTCCCTCCTTGCTCTTTGAAATATGTTAGGTTGCTCTAGAATCTATTCACCATCAAGCAAGGTTCATATAAAGGCATTTAGAAATAACACAAATTGACTCCTGCTTCTCCTCCTCCTCACCTTGTTGAGAGTTAGCACCATTCTTTATATAGTCTCTTTATAGTACCCCATCTTTCTACAATTGAAGTACTTTACTTAAAAAATATATTTTTATGGTTTCTTAAAATTTTGACCCTTTTTATCAAATTGACTACATTTTTTGTTTGTCCTTTTTATTTTGGTTAGTTTTGGAGTTAGACCTTATGTCATCCTAAGCTAAGAGCAGATTTTTCTTTTTATATTTATTCATATGGTCTTCCTCAATAACAGGATTTAGAGGAAGTTCAGAAAGGTTGAAGTTAGAGTTCAATCTAAATGTTATGGTTACCATGTTCGAGGAGAAAGGTAGAATATTTAAGATGGTTGAAATTTTCATTGGGTCAAGAATAATAGTGTTGGCTAAGCCAAGTCCCTATCCATAGCCCACATCTTATTAACATGTTTTACTACATTATCTTCTTTCTCCATTATATGAGAATTAAGAAGTTAAACATGCAATTTTTTAGTTATGTCATATTTGGCAGACAGTTTCGAATAGTTTATTTGTTATTTGACTTTAATAAGGTCATCCTCCATATATATTAGTATTATAGTTCTGGCTAAGATGTCAACCTTTAGAAAAGTTCTATAGTTCGCTTTTTTCCTCATTTGTTGCTTGTGATGTTGGTGAGATTCATGTTTCCTTTAGAACATAATTTTATCCTCTAATGAGTCTAAGGGTATTATTTTCTTCCAAGTTTGGAATTTCATACTATTAAGTTTTTCAACTTTTGTACCAATTCAGAAGCACACGGGTAATCATTTTTATGTACTTGACAAAAAAATAAATAGAGAGACAATAAAATTTGTACAAGAAACAAGCAATAAGCAATCAAATTTAGATGCACATCAAAAGAATAACAATACTTAAAGTCATGAATTCGCAATATTAGAAAACATAGTATATTGTTATGCAAATAGTTTTGAGTACTTGTTTGTAGTTCTGCATACATTACAGGCACCATATTGCAAAAACAGTCGAATTTAAACAATCCTTGAATTTGCAGAAAAATAGAAGGAAAGATGGTAAATTTTTCTGCCCACCCGATTCTATAAAAGTTTGTGAAATAGATGGGCAGTTGCATAAATGTGCCCCTAACTATTTTGTGATACAATAAACTAGTAGGAAAAAATGATAAATCTGTCAATCATGCAGTTCTATAATTTCAACAAAGTAATCAGAGCATTTCAATAAATTTACTCTTAGGGCAGTTATGTGATTTAGAGAAAGGAGATTGGGTAGAACAGTAATTTGATTTTTTAACTTTCAAATTTAAATCCGAAAGCCGAAAACCAAAGGTGGTTTTGGAAATAGCAGTATGAGTTTGCGAAACTGGGGCAGTTTTTGGTTCTTTGAAACCGCCCATGGTTTTGGAAAACTAATGAGCAGTTTCTGAGAAACCATTGCATTGGGTGGTTTTGGTTTTCTGAAATCCAGGAGTGCCTCTTTTTTTGAGCATGTGGTTTGCAAGAGCATAGAGAAGAAAGAAAAGAGAGACAACTTTGACCGTAATGTTTGAATACATAAATCTATATATGTGTCTACAATAACGAGGGGTGTGTGCATTTTTTAGCATGCCTATTTGATCATAGAAAATTAATCATCTAGTCAGAAGAAGGGGTTAGGGGCCTTTTACAAAATGGTAGCGGTCGTTGGATATAGCAATGATGGTGATCAAAACTAAAAATGTATTAATGATGAATACTTGGTTATTGTATATAATATTTATGATAATCATGTTATTTGATTTGAACTCTGCATATTGCATGTTTTTTATGTGCATGCGGCTATGAAGAGACCACTTCCAGCTACACAGCATGGTTTTTTATGCTCATTCCCCTTGGATAATATTCTTTTTATGATCTAGTGTAGAGGCATTGAAGAGTTTGAGGAAGTTGAAGTATTTTGATTGGGTGTTTTAGTTGCATCATAGTATTACTTGATAGTCTACAAATAGTTTAGACTTTTATCACTTAAAATCAATAATGTTATCGTTGTTCCACCACGTGTTTGGACTTTGATGTGTGAATAAAAATATTAGTTCGGTTTCATATGAAATATATTATAATCATATCACCACTAACCAACCGTCATATGATTGTGCCACATGGCATGGACAGACCTTATGTCTAAATGGACGGGTTATGTGGGGTGTGATACAAACATATTTTTAAACTTCCGATATCACTAACAGTTTACTACTTAACTTTTATTTCTGTTAATAGCTGTATCTGCTAAAATATTTTTTAATTGTGGTACCAAATGAGACTTGTTTATTTTGTTATTGTTCTTGTCTCGTTTTGACTTTGCAACAGTTTTCCTATTAGGTTCAGGTTTGGGTTTGAGACAGGTGCACAAAAACGAGTTCAAGTACATATCAATTTTGGGTGGAGTTCAGATTGGATATGATCCTTAAGAACGATTTATTTTATTTCAGATACATACAAACCCTGGATGTGAACGGTTTGGTTCTATTACACATTTTGCGTGGAAGATCCAATTCAAATATTTAGACTCAATGATAACCCGAATATCTAGTAAATAAATGGCTTTTGTGCGAACCTTGTGATTCTGGAAAACCTCACGGAGTAACACCCGCACGAAAATTTAGCCAAAGGAACTACTTTATCAAGTTCATGGAATCGACTTACCATGAGGAATTTCTTTTTAATAAAAAGCAAAATTATAGTTTGGAGTTGACGAGCAACTCATGTTTAGTCTGAAACACTAGATTGGGGTCATCAATCCAATCTAAGCCATTACACATTACGGAGGGAATAGCAGTTATTCCCTCAACGACCATGCACAATGATTAACTAAGAATGTCATTTATACCTACATGATTAGCTGCGGAAATAGTCTGTGAGAGGGAATTCCCTCACATCTCCCTCTATTTTTCCCTTGCTAATGAATGGAAAAATCTCGAGAGAGCATTTCCTTCACTAAATTAAGTAGTAATAGCAAACGTTTCTTGCAAGAATCGATGTAGCATTGTTGCTTAAGTCAAGAAGCTGTTCAAGATATCATGATCGGGGATAAGAATCAATCAGCCAAGATTTGAAAAGAAAAACAATCAAGAAAGAATATTTCTTCTGTCTTTTCTAACGATCGGTTCCCTTCTCCGTAACTAGTATGTATGTATGCATCATCTTGTTAAATCGTCACCACGAACTAGATCCCTGTCATCCAACAGGTCTTTCCAGGAAAAGGACCAATTTAGATAAATTTAATTATTAGATTTGTCAAGACAACAGTTTTCCAGGCCATTCATTTGCATAGACGAGCGTGTCGGTATGTTTGTAATACAGTAAAATTTCTCAAATATTATTTCCTCTCTTGCAAACTGACTCTGAACCCTGATCTGATTTAATAGTTTTGTGAGAGACCAGCAACCTTACACATGCTCATTAGCAAAAACAGAACACAAAGCAAAGATCTCTTTATTCAAACATATAAGTTTTGTTGGTTTGGCATATCATTCCCTATTATGTCAGTGGAAACACCCTTATATTTTTCAAATAAATCAGGACACAGTTTGAAAATCCATGATTTGAACATGTCTCCCAAATTTCATTAAGTTTCAAATATTATTTTCAAAATAAATGTTTTAGAAAAATATTTTTGAAAACCCTGGGATTGCCAAAAATCAAATTTTGAAATTCAAAAAGAAATGTTAATCTACCCAAAGATAAAACAAAGCCCAAATTAACACGGAACAAAATTTTTGGGAAAAGATAAGGATAAGATCAAGAGCAAGCATACCATATCAAACAGGATGGAGCCATGATCCAACTCAATTCAAATTCAAGGTCAAGTTGCAAGTCAAAGCTCGATCCAATTCAATGCGAAGCTCAAGCTCAAGTAAAGTGGTCGCACCAACCTAGCCTAGGTTGGCATTGACTACATTCAATCAAAGGTAATCAAATCCCACATCGAGGTATGATTTGGGTAAAATAAGCCAAGCCAAGACCTACACAGTGGTAAAGTGGCTAAGACAAATACTACATCCTCTCACCAAATGAAGATCAACTAAAGAACCACATGGGTTGTCGAGAGATGGCCAATGAATGGTCAATGTCAACACTAAAATAAGGATTGGATGGCTAGGTCAAGGGCTCATCCATAATTAAAAATGAGTTTCACTTGACTAAGGCATGGCCGGTCATTCCTATCTAAGGCACACATGGCCCGGTCAAAACAAGAAGGAAGTGGCTAGGTTGTCCCATGACATGGGTTGTACCCAAGCTTATACTAGCCCATATGGGCTCATGGGAGACCACTCTCCATGCCCCCACCTGCCACATGTGCAGAAATTTTAGTTGGATCAAACTTAAATTGGGTCTTGCATTAAAACACCAAGCTCAAACCCATGCAAGGCCCTAGATGCCCCCCCTTTGAAAACTATAAATAGAGGTCTTCGGGGGCTGGTTTGAGCATCTGAGAGAGAGAGAGAGAGAGAGAGAGAGAGAGAGAGAGAGAGAGAGAGAGAGAGAGAGAGAGAGAGAGGAAGGAGAAGGAGGAGGAGGCCCATCTTCCCCAAGCCGCCAGCCACCGGAGATTCTTCCAAGTCACAGGTCCCTTCTTCCTTTCTCTTTTTAATACCTTCTTCTCCTCTTTCGTTCAATTTAATGGGGTTGTAATTAAGGTGCTTATATCTTCATCTTTGATGTAATAATTAAGGGGTTATGCTGCCTAATTTCCTTTACATTTATTAATGCATGCTATGTGTTTGATTTTTGGTTCCTTCTACCTAAATATACATTGTAAGATCTTATATCTCCTAATCCCCTCTATGTTTATGCTATAATCATAATTTTCTTCATTTACTTTAGTTTTTTATATTTTAATTGTTATAGATTGTCTTTTAATTCGAACGAAATGTATTCACGTATCTTGTACAAACTAAAACTCTATTTTCTGCACCTTGTATATGATTGATGGATGATTTTTATTTCCTTTCTTCCTACTCTTAATGTGTTAAAATTTTACATACCTAATATGCACACACAAACTCGTTGTCCATAAAATGTTCAAGAATTTTAGGATTGTATAAGACCATAAATAAAATCAGAGAAAACCGAATGAAATCATAATAGAGTCTGTGAAACTCGTACTTCCTATAATAGAGTTTGGGTCATAATCCTATAACTTTGTATATAGTGGACCATTTTAATTGAAAATAATTTAATTAGAAAGTTGAGATCCATAGCTTTTCAATAATATCAATTTCATAGAAATCAGAGATTTGGGTACCATGATAAGTTGTTTTTCTAAGCCTTTGTGTCTTTGTTATAGATTTATCCCGAATACTTGAGTAATGTGTATTCTCATATTTAATTGTGCACATTTACAATACTTAAAATAAAAATAAAAATAGTTTACGAATCCTCATATCCAACTCTAAGTTTTCTTAATTTTTGAGGATTTTTGGAGGTTGTAAGATATCCAAAAAAATTAAAAAACAAGTCTCTAAAAATAGAATCAATTTCTTTTTCTCGGGATTTGAAATGTTTTGAGTCAGGAATTAAGTTCACGATTTTTGTAAAACTTTTATAATTAAATTTTGATTTTGAAAACTTATTAGATTTCAAACAATTTTCAAAGCGCCTAGATCGACTCTTGAGTTCAAGAAGATTTAAGGCAAAAAGAATTCACTTATCCACAATCGCCAAAGAAGTCAGAAATCATCTTTGCTAGTTTGAGCAAACTAGTTGGAACTCTCGTGCATTCGTAGTTTACGAATTTAGTTTCAAGTCTCTATATAGACTTAGGAACAAAAATTCGTATCTATAGATTTGGCATGCCCAGTGGGACATGAACATTTGATAGTTGTTGATCTAGTCTTCGTTTTTAAAATAATTCACTTCCAAAACCATGATTCTCAATTCATTTTTTTGTCACGGGTTGATTTTTGTAAAGCTCAAAATAATGTCTAGTTCATAGGGTTCTTATGAGATGTTGAGTCGAACCTCGTGCTCTACAAGTTATTTTTTAAAAAGAATTTCTATAGACTCTTTGAAAAACTGGGAAGATAGGATTGCCTCCTTAAAAAGGAAATTAAAATAGACAAGTATCGAGCGAGAAATCGCCGCACTAAGCTAAGAGGGCGAGGTAGTGGAATCTTGCTCCTCCCATGTCAAGCAATCGAGGCCTCATAGGAGATCCTACCATTCGTGAAAACATAAAGTGACCTTTAAATTTGAAAAGCAAGAACTAGTACCCGAGTCTTTTACTATTAAGGATAGGAAGGTCCTCCAACAATTGCTAAGGGGACAAACCAAAGAAAAGAAGTCATACTCACTATTTGATTTTACCTTCATGAAATGGATAGTGATGATGAAATACCGAGTTTTCACCGGTATGATGAAAATGGGGACCCTCAATCCCATGTCCAACTCTTTTTTAGAAGAGCTTATAAGAAAAAGATGAAATCTTCTAAGTGGGTTTTACTGGTTCCCCCATTCTCTAAAAGGGATTGCATCGAAGTGGCTGGCTTTTTATGATTTAAGACAATTCGCCAGTTTCGAGAACTTGGCGAATTGCTTTGTGCAAAGGTTTTCATATACCGTGTAAGTCAAGCCCACTTTCAATACTTTAAGATATACTAAAGTATATGAAAGATGCATGCTCTCTTTGAGAATGCACATGCATTCATCGTCAGGTAGAGATCACTCTTGGGCCAAGTCAAAGAGCCCATTTATGAAAGATGTGCAGTGATGCTCATCCTTAAAAAATTTAAAATTGATTTGAAAGCACCCTTTTCTCTTCACGAAATCTTGATTTTTCAAAAATTAATCAAAAAAACTTCTCTCTTCGAAGCCAATTTGAAAAAAGGCGTTTACGAAGATCTATGGAAAGAGAAATTTTTTCTAAAAATCAAATTTGAAAAACCCATATCATATGGGCAACATGCACCGGAAGGAGGAGTGAAAACTCAAAAAGTGGCCAACATCCAATCCAAGTAGAGTCGAGTTCGGTCGTGCCCTCTAAGTCCTCCGGACAAAGATCTTTTGAAAAAAACTAAAAAAATGAGAAAAAAATTAAAAAAAGACAATACACCAATCTAGGACAACCACTCACGGAAGTCTTAGAAATTTTGTTTGCACAAGGTCTTGTAAGTCTCCCAGCAATTTCCGAAGGAGCACCTCCTAAAGAAAAATTTTTGAATGACTTTTGTAAGTATCATACGCTTTAAGACCATAATACAAATAAATGCTTTTCTTAGAAAAACAAAATTGAGGACTTGATAGAGCAGGGGAGGCTCTAGAACTCGTATGAACCGGAGCCCTCTCAAGCCGTTTTCAAAGAGCTATTTTCAAACCATGCAAGTACAAGTGGGAAGGACAAAGAGGTATGTCTTCATCCAAACCAAGTTTGTGAGATTGAGCATGCATTGCATACGGTTCACACTACTTGTCACACACAACTCTCTCTTGTAATAAAAAAAGACAAGTAAGTGGTGATCCGGGGAGTACTTAGAGTCCCACACCCGTTTAGAGCCTTTTATAGAGATTTGAAGTGCTTCAATGCATCAAATTAGAGCCAAGTTAGGATCGAGCCTTAAGGAGAGTGTAGGAGAAGTGACTAGATCCGGAAGGATCTATTAACCCTCAGACTTAGCTAAACAAGTTAGTAAGGGGGTTGTCATTTTCCCCGGCCCCCCAAAAGCATGTATTCCTAACTCATTTCATGGCATGGACAAGGGTAAAAGTGTTGTGTTAACCCCATATGATTTAGAACTACATCTTTCAAAACTTCTCATAAACATGTCTATCTTAGAGTTGATACAAACTTCACCTAAGCATAAACAAGTCATAGAGAGAATCTTAGAAAAAGCCAAAGTTAACACCACTATCACGACCACTTTAACCCTTTTTATGGGTATAGGGTCTTGAATCTCTCTAACCCTTGGGTGTAGGGTCTTAGAATAAGACAATTCTCGATAGGACGAGTTTTTGATGTCTGATTTTGGATTTGTTTTGTTTTGAATTTCAAAGGTTTTGGAATTTTATAAATTTGACATTTTGCAAACATTTTGTGGGTTTGGTTTCCAATGCTTAATTTTCATTTGTTTCTTTGAAAAACATTTTTGAAACCATCATTTCTTTGAAAAAAATTATTTGAATTTGTAGAATTTTTTCAATTTGGCCTTGAGGGCAAAGTAGTCATTTTTTTGAGCTTTTTTCAAAATTAAATTTTTTTGAGAGAGGTGCAATGTACCCTTATTTTGAGGCTTCTATGAAATTTTGGAAAGGAAATGAGTTCTTTTAAGGTGTCTTTATTTGAAAACCCTTAAAAGACCAAAAATCATCATTTTTCTTGAAAGGCAAAATTTCTAAAAGATAAATTCTTTTGAGAAAATTTTTAGGTGTTTACATAGTTGTAGTTTCATATTTAGTTGTTAAAGAGTCAAATAACTCTTTAGCAGTTTTGAATTCTTTCAAGACCCTATCAAGTCATCTTCCATTTAAGTTAATATTATAATCCTAGCTATAATATCGTCCTTTAAAAATGTCTTATATTTTTCTTCCTCTTCGTCTGTTGCAATTGGTGTAGGGGATAAAATTGTTTTCCTAAGTACATAATCAACACCCTCTAAAGTTAGAGCCAACGAGATTATCGTTTTGAGGAAATAGGTACCATTTTCTTGAGTACATAATCAACACCTTCTATCGTGCATTATCCATAATATCCAAGTACTGAACTGTAAATATTTTCAAGCACTTAACAATAATTTCATATGACAAATAGGTATCATTTTGGAAATATCTAAGATTTAGACAGTGTATGCAATTTTAGAACATGTTTGAGGATAGAACAGTAAAATAGTCCTTCAAACAATTGTAATTTCTTTGCAAGTAGTTAGCATACGTGTAATTTTAACTTTCTATCCATTTTGATAGTTTAATCTTAAAACTAGGAACAAAACAATAAAATTGGAGTTCTTGGTTATTCAGTAATTTGAATAAATAGTGAAGGATAAAACTGTAAATATGTCTCATGGCATTCTGCAAAAGTAGAAGGGCAGAAAAATACTTTTGTCAGGTTCATAATGTTAAATATGACAAATAGTTAGGGACACAACCGTAAAACCAAACAAAGTACCTTTTACTTTGAAATATCTAGATATTTTCGTAAATTACTCAATGACAACTATAATATTTCCAACCAACAAGAGCATTTAAGTCTTTTAAAATGAAACATCTAGGTTAATGGTAATTTTGGAGGATGACAGATTGTAAATTTCAATACTAGTAGGGGCAAAATGGACCTTTGAGTATGTTGTCTGATGTAATTTACTATCCAGCTCACAATTTCATGAAAACATCGATGGTTTCACGAAATCAAGCGATTTCTAGTTTTGGTTTTCTGAAAACCACTTATAGGGGAGTTTCTCTCCTTTGTTTCATCGAAACCTATTTAACCTGCTCTCATCTTGTTCGCACTGAATGCCTGAAGGAGAGAGAGTCTACTCTCATTTCTCTCATTCTTGTTCTCCTTGCTTCTAAAGATGTTGAGATAGAGGGAGAGAGAGGCAATCCCTCTATTTTCTCTCATCCCGTCTGACTCTCTGTCTAGTCCCAATTACAACATGCTTGAGCCATTCTCCCTGGTCAAAAGAGCCTCTCTGGCTCTCAAATTGTTTCCTCTCTCGGTTGTTAGCCTCATGCCATTAGAGCGGGATGACTTCTTGCTATCAACTACGACTTGTCTTAGGCTACCTCATTAGATGTGGGTTTTGGCTGTTAACCATTATAGGGAGTTATCTGACCTCTTTTTTCGATATCATTTTCTACCTTTATTTTGTAACAAGAACTACAAACCTTAAGTAGTTCGGGAGCGAAACCTCGCTCTGATACAAATATTGGAGCAAATGATGCAACTGAGTCGCAACAGACCTCCAGTGTCTGTGAAAACAAGCCACTGCAAGGAGGAAGAAGAAAAGTCATTTCACGGGGAGTGCTCTTTCTGTTATTGTGTATATCTTGTATTCATTTTTTTCATTCTATATATACTTGACTTTTTCCTCTTCTCATGTTTTTCTTCATAGGCTTTCTGTTAAAGTAATTTCATATTTATCCGAAAAATGCTTGTATTTTTTTAAAAGCAAATATGTTTTTATGTAAATCTTTTTTCCTTCCATCGAAATAAGCTTTGGTAACATCGATTGGCTATTCTACAGATATATCAAAGTAAGACAATGGATGTTAAAGAATCTAAAATTAAATAAAAGCCTCAACGAAAAGGGAGAATTGCGAGATGTATATGGAGTTGATTGCTGGTTAGCATGAAAGTGGCTGAATGAGAGTCTCTTCATCCACGATCAGGAGAGACCAAGTTGCCCTATAAAAAGTATTGCATGTTTTACAAATGATATTTTCATCACCTTAAATATGCCGGGGAAGGAGCAGCAACCAAAGAGGACACGGAATATAAAGTGGAAGCTACGAGATGAAGATTGACTAAAGCTGAATTGTGATGTTGCAAGCAATGGTAATTCCGGACCGTGTAGCTGTGGGTTCTTGGGGGACTGTAATTGGGGCTACCAGAAAGTCATCGTGGAGCTTGACTCCTTACCCCTAGTCCTGTGTGGTTGACAGGGGAAGCAAGTGATCCCACAACAGAAGTCAATACTTCAAGAATCCAAGAGACCACATATAAGGAGGGAAACGGTTGTGCTGATGATCTCACATTATATATGGACTTGGCTTTCATCTGGGCACACATAGAAGGATTGAATATCCTCATGGAACGACTTCCCTTTTAATAGGTCATCAAAAGGAAGTCTGCTCCACTAGAGGCTAACATCCTTCCAGGCTTTGGCCACAGTTGTGCCAAAATATAAATAAATTAATATAACCAATTAAGTTTACAACAAAACCCAAGCTTTTACTTTTTAATGTTTCTCTCTATAGTTCCAATTTCCTATTAAATTTTTCTTAGACTCATCCACTAACATAATATCATCTGCAAATAATACGAAGGTACTTCATCTTGAATATATTTTCTTAACTTAGCAGTGACCATTATAAATGAGTATGGACTTAAAGTTGATCCTTGTTGTAACTCAATATTAACATCAAAAGAGTTTGTCATTCCTTCATGAGTCCTCACACAAGTTTTTGTAGCATCGTACATGTCTCTTATAAGATTTATTTATGTCAATAAAATACCTTTCTTTTCCAAGATTCTCTAAAGGATATCTCTTGGTACCTTATCGTAAGCTTTTTTATATCAATAAATATCATGTGAAGGTTCTTCTTTTTCGCTCTAAAATGTTCTATAAGACGTTTCAATAGGTGAATCATTTCAATAGTACATCTGTCGAGCATGAATCCAAATTAGTTATGTGTTGTATTCAATAATTATCTTAACCTATGTTCGATAATTCTTTCCTATAATTTCATAGTATGGCTCGTTAACTTGATACCTCGATAATTCACACAATTTTGAATGTCTCCCTTGTTCTTATATATGGTATAAGTGTCCTTGTATATTCTTTGAACATCTTTTGAGTCCCCATCTCTCCTAAGATTTTTCATACTTTTATAGGAATATTTTTTGACCCTATAGATTTATTAACCTTCGTATATTTAAGAGCTTCTTTGACTTCATTCTTTTAAATATATTGATAAAAATTGCAATTTTCATACTTTTCTTATTTGGCTAACTCTCGTAAGCTAATATTAATCTCTGTATTTTCATTAAAAAGCTTATAGAAGTAATTTTTTCATCTATTTTTATATCATCATTCGCCACTAGAAATTTTCATCCTCGTCTTTGAAGTATCCAACAAAAGTAAGATTCTTAGTTTTCTTATCTCTATCCATACCTATCCTAAAAATATCACTTTCACCATTTTTTTGTTAAGGTTTTTATATAAATCCTTAACCTTTTTCATTTCTTTCTTTGCTTTATTATAAGTCTCTCAAGTTTCACTAGTCTTCTTCGCATAATAAAATTTGTAACATGCCCTTTTTGCCTTGATTTTATCTTTCACCACTTTACTTCATCACCAAACATCTTTTTGTATCGATACGCCGCCCTTAGATTCGCTTAACACAACTTGGCCACTTTCCTAATATGTACAATCATATTGTTCCACATATGAGAAGTTTTACCTACATAATTCTAAGCATCTCCTTGAAGAACTTTTTGTTTAAATATATATTTTTTTCATATTTTTTGAAGTAACACCATCTAATCCGAATAACTCTATGTACTCTATTCTTCTTTGTCCACTTTTTTACTTGCAAATCTATTATTAAAAGTCGATTAGTAGTTAAGCTTTGTCTTGAAATTATCTTACAATCTTTACAACACGATCTATTTTTTTTCTTACAAACAAAATGATCAATTTATATTTATGATAAGCCACCTTTATAAGTAATTAAATGTTTATCTCATTTTTTGAAAATTGTATTGGCTATAAAGAAATCAAAAGCTATAGAAAAATTTAAAATCTCCCTACCCTCATTTATATCCCCAAAAGCATAGTTTTTATAAATACCTTGATATCCTAATATCTCTTTACCAACATGCCCATTTAAGTCTCCTCCCAAACAAATCATCTCCCTTTGTAGAATTTTTTGAATTACCCTTCTAATCCTACTTGGGATGCATAAACATAAATATATTCAAAGCTTCTACTATTAACACTAGTTTCACGATCATAATTCAGTCACCATATCGTTGTATGTCTACTAGACTATTCTTTAAATCTTTATTTATGATAATACCAACTCTATTTCGAGTTTTTTTCTTTCCTGAGCACCATAATTTAAAACTTGTATTCTAAATCTCTTTTGCTTTTTCTCCAACCCATTTTGTCTCTCCTAAACATAGAATGTGAATCTTTTTTCGAATCATAATATTAACCACCTCCATTAACTTGTCATTCAATGTTTCAATATTCTAAGTATAATACAAATCTTATTATCTAGGACTAGCTTTCTTACCCTTGCACTCGTTCATGCCGAAAATACAGAGGCATTCATTGTAACTTGTTCACTATATTCACTGGATAATTTAGTAGGACTAACTTCTTTACCCACACCCATCCATGATATGAAAATACTCTTTGCAATTGACTCACTACATCTGGGCTAAGATGTAAAGGCCCTTACTTACTTTCCACTGTATATAGGCTTTGTAGTGTGCCACTAAGAGGGAACGTCTCAAAGCAATGCTCATAATTTGTAGAATCTATTATAGATAAGTCCAACAATTTTATGTTGGTTGTTAGAATCCTAACGCAATCCTCCTCCTTTATCTGAGCTAGGGACCAACCATGCAAGGGTTATCCTAGGCAGAGTTAATAGAACCAATTAAGTTTATTATTGTAAAAATAAAGAAATATTTGATGCAATGAGAGACTATCAAAGTTGTAAATCCTCTATGCATGACGGATCATGGGAACATATTTATATGCACTGAGAGACTATCAAAGTTGTAAATCCTCTATGCATGACGGATCATGGGAACATATTTATATGCACTCAATGTTGTTATGAAATCAACAAGAAATCGTAATGTGGTTCAGCCTCGCAAACCCAACAATCCCCCCTAAGCCAACTTGGGATGCTTTGCATGTCCATCTCTAAAAACAAAAGAAACGATATCTACCAACTACACACTTGCCGTTGTTGAGAAATTTAATCATTAGTTCATGTCCTAGGTTTGAGATGTTGAAATATTTACTTAGTGAAAACATTGAAATATTTCTGACTCCTATTACTAAATTAACAAAAGAAAAAACACTGGTTACTACTGAATAACTATATTGTTTGATCCTACCCCATAATGTTGGACGAGTTGCAGCTCATAGATGACTATTATATAGTCAACCATTCCTCTTTCTATCTTAGTTCATGAATGAGTAAATTTTCTTTCATTTTATCACCGTGTCATTGATCTTTTTGTATTAAGAATCTTCATTTAAGCTTATTGTAGATGTGAATTTTTGTTCCTAAGTCTATGTAGAGACTTGAAACTAAATTCTCAAACTACGAATGTGCAAGCGTTCCGGCTAGTTTGCTCAAACTAGCAAAGATGATTTCTAACTTCTTTCGTGATTGTGGATAAATGAATTCTTTTTCTCGTAGATCTTCTTGAACTAATGCTCAAGGGTCAATCTAGGCGCTTTGAAAATTGTTTGAGGTCTAGTAAGTTTTTAAAATCAAATTTCAATTCCAAAAGTTTTACAAAAATTGTGAACTTAATTCTTGACTCAAAACATTTCAAATCTTGGAAAATAGAAACTGATTATGTTTTTAGAAACTTTTTTTTTTATTTTTTTTTATAGATTCCAACCTCCAAAAATCCTCAAAGATTAAGTGTTTTAGACATGTGCAATTAAATATGAGAATACACCTTACTCAAGTATTCAGGATAGATCTGTAACAGAGACAAAGAGGCTTAGAAAAGTGAATGTATCATGTATCCATATCTTCGATTTCTATAAAATTGTCCTTGTTAGAAATCTATAGATCTTAGCTTTCTAATGGAATCATTTTCAATAAAAATGGTTCACTGTATATAAAGTTATAGGATTATGACCCAAACTCTATTGCAGAAAGTGTAGGTTTTACAAACACTATTACGATTTCATTCGGTTTTATCCGATTTTATTTATGGTTATGCACTATCCTAAAATTCATGAACATTTTATGGACAGTGGGTCTATGTGTGCATATTAGGTGTGCAAAATTTCAATGTATTCAAGTAGGGAGCAAGGAAATAAAAATCATCCATCGGTCATATGCAGAGTGTAGAAAACAGAGTTTTGATTTCTATAAGATATGTGAATGTATTTCGTTCAAACTAAAAAACAATCTATAATAATTAAAATATAAAGAACTAAAGTAAATGAAGGAAAATATGATTATAACATAAGCATAGAGGTGATTAAGAGATATAAGATCTTACAATGTATATTGAGGTAGAAGGAACTGAAAATCAAACACATAACATGCATCAATAAATGTAAAGAAAATTGGGTAGTATAACCCCTTAATTATTATATCAAAGATGGAGACATAAGCTCTTTAATTACAACCCCATTAAATTAAATAAAAGAGAAGAAGAAAATATTGAAAAGAGAAGAGAAGAAGGGACCTATGACTTGGAACAATCTCCGGTGGTCGACGGATTGTGGTGGCGGATTGAGAAAGATGGGCCTCCTCCTTCTCCTTCTTCTTTCTCTGTCTCTCTATCTCTTTCTCTCTTTCTCTCTCTCTCTTGCTATAAAGATTTTCCTCTCTCTTGGATGCTCAAACCAGCCTCCCAAGACCCCTATTTATAGTTTCCAAAGGGGGACCTCTAGGGCCTTCCATGGGTTGGAGCTTGATGTTTCAATGCAAGACCCAATTTGGGTTTGATCCAACTAAAATTTCTACACATAGGGGTAGGTGGGGGCATAGAGTGTGGTCCCCCATGAGCCCATGTGGGATGCTATAAGCTTGAGTGCAGCTCATGTCATGGTGCAACCTAACCACTTCCTTCTTGTTTTGATCGGGCCATGTGTGCCTTAGATAGGAATGACCGACCATGCCTTAGTCAAGTGAAGTATAGATGAGCCCTTCACCTAGCCATCCAACACTTGTTTTAGTGTTGGCATTGACCGTTCATTGGTCATCTCTCGGCTTGACCACTTTGAGCTCGATTCTGTCCTAATTTTATGAAGTGACTTGATGCGGTTCTTTGGTTGATCTTCATTTGGTGAGAGGATGTAGTATTTGTCTTGGCTTATTTTACCCAAATCATGCCTCAATGTGGGATTTGATTACCTTTGATTGAATGTAGTCAATGCCAACCTAGTCTATGGTGGTGCGACCACTTGACTTGAGCTTGAGCTTCGCATTGAATTGGATGAAGCTTTAACTTACAACTTGACCTTGAATTTGAATTGAGTTGGATCATGGCTCCATCCTGTTTGATATGGTATGCTTGCTCTTGATCTTATCCTTATCTTTTCCCAGAAATTTTATCTCCTGTTGATTTGGGCTTTGTTCTATCTTTGGGTAGATCAACATTCCTTTTTGAATTTCAAAATTTGATTTTTGGTAATCCCATGGTTTTCAAAAATATTTTCCTAAAATATTTATTTTGAAAATGATATTTGAAACCTTATGAAATTTGGGAGACATGTTCAAATCATGGATTTTCAAATTGTGTTATAATTTATTTGAAAAATAATTTAGGGTATTTACAGATGTCCTTTGGTATTAATCTAAATTTATTTGGATAATGACAAAGAAGAAAACACCTCTTTGATTTTCTTCCCAGATTTATTTTGAGGGTATGAAATTTTTTCCTCATTCCATAACATCTATTTCCTTAGATTTGTTTTTGTGAAGGAGGGGATCTTAGCCAAAAGGGACTTGACAAGAAAATGCCTAGTCCTATGATGATTATGCATGGATGACTCCTTGATAGACGCATGTGTGCATGGAATGTGAGGTGAGTGAAGTGGGTGTTTAGAGACCCATACATGAGATTCGTGAGCTTGAGAAGAAGCCTATGAAGGCCGGATGCCCCAAGCAAGATGGTTCCCGTATTGTTTCCTTTGATGTTTTAGGTTTTCAAAATTTCCTTTTAAAAGGGAAATCATTTTGGTTTCCATAAAAAAAGACTTCTAATTTCTTACATTTCCCCTCACTCAGGTTTTAATACCCACTACTTAGCAGAGGTTTTGTAGAAAATTTTGAATAGTATTTCAAAATTCAATTTCTCACACAACAAGGTCTAATTCTCAAACACAATGAAATCCAAATAAGTAGGTCCTATTCCTACTCTGGGATTTTAATTGTAAATTTTTCTCTATTGGGATAAACTGTGGAGATTTTGAGAAAGAGTTTTTTACGGTCCCTTTTGAAGCGTTCTGTGGTATAAGCAAAGAAATTTTTGATAAAAATTGCTCTTTTGTGCTTTGACCTTTCTTTTTCTTTTCTTTCAAAGGAAACCTCTATATTGAAGGTTTTTGTTTTTCTTTTTTCTTTTCTTTTCTTTTTGGAATACTTCTATATTGGAGGTTTTGATTTTCTTTTTTTTTCTTTTGATTAAGCCAAATTTTCCTTTCTGGGGAGAAACAAAGTGGAGGATTATAACTTATCCCTTTAGATACTCGATTAAGCAAGTATATCCCATTTCCTAATAGCACCTATCATTTGAAAATATTTTGCTATCTTGAACTAGGCCTCATTTTGTAAGCCAAAGATTTTTGAAATATTACCAAATGATTTTGAAAACTCTACTTTTCATAAAGCATCAATTCCTTAATTCAGGTTCACATAATCCATTTTAGTCCTTTCAAGAAATTCAAAGGAGATCCATTTTTAAAATCTTTTCAAAAGAATTTAAAGTAGACCGTGGACATAATATTTTTTTAAGTATTGGGCATTTATAGGGTCTGCTAAATTTCTTCCCTCAACATCAGTCAACCAATATGCATTATTTGTGGTTGCCCCTCTTACAACATAGTGATCATCCCACTTGGGTTGCCACTTACCAAGTGGATGTGGGCCACAATGGTGGATAGTTTTCAAAACAAGGTCTTTCACTTTGAAGTGGCGAGCCTTTATGTGCTTTTCATAGTGTTGGGCTATCGTTTACCGGTATATGTATGTATGATCCATGACAAGGAGTATTTTTTCATCAAGTAGGTCAAGCTTAGCTATCATAGCTTGTTGTAGGGTATCTATGGGCAAATCGAGTGCAAGAGATGTATGAAATGAATATAATTTGGTATGAATGGGAAGTATGACATTTGTACCATAGACCAACTCAAATGGTGTGACATTTGTGGGTGTGCGGATGGAAGTCCTATAAGCCCATAAGGCTTCATCTAGCTTATCATACCATGTCCTACCCTTTTCTAAAGTTTTCTCAATGATGCTTATGAGGGTTTTGTTCGTGACTTCGGTTTGACTGTTGCCTTGAGGGTAGTAGGGTGATGAGAAGTGTTCAGTAATGCTATAGGTCTTACATAACTTTTCCACTTTCTCATTTTTCAATGAGGTGTCACTATTCGACACTAGGTCTCTTAGAATTCCAAATCGAGCCAAGATATTTTTCTTAATGAATGAAATTACATGTTGTCCTTGGACATTAGTCAAGGAGGTAGCTTCAACCCATTTAGAAAAATATTCAATGACTCCTAAAATAAACCTATGTCCATTTGATGTAGTAGGTAAGATTGGTCTAATGATATCAAATGCCCACATGGTGAAGGGCCATGGACTCATTATGGAATGCAATGCAAATGATGGGATATGAATGACATTTCCATGCACTTGACATTGATGACACTTCCTAACATGGTTATGACAATCTTGTTTCAAAGTGGACCAAAAATAACCTGCTCTAAGTATTTTTATGTCCATCATATTTGCATTGACATAACCTCCACATTCCCCTTCATGGAACTCATGCATAATGATCCTAGCCTCATCATAGTCGACACATCTCAACAAGATGCTGGTAAAACTCTTTTTATAAAGAGCTCCTCTCAAAATCACATATAGGGTTGAAATTTTTCGAATAAAAGTCTTATCTTTAAAGGAAGCAAATTCGGGAAATCTTCCATTTTCCAAAAAGCTTTTAATGTCTTGAAATCAAGGTTTTTCATTTGGATTTTGGTCATTTTAGTAAATCTCTAAATCATGGGTCGATGGAGTGGGTAAATGTACGATCTCTAGGGATCGAGTACCCATAGTGGGGTCGATCCTTAGAGATGACCGTAAAGCGGAGAGGGCATCGACTATGGTGTTGTCCTCTCTACCTATGTGAGTGTACATGATTTGAAAGAATCAATCAACTAGGTGGCCAATTGTATGAAATAAGTTTTTCATTTTTGACTTGCCAAATTTTCGAAACTTAGTTTACAACAAGCATAGAATCTCCAAAGACTTCAATACATGATGCCCCTAGATTTTTCAAAAATTTTACGCCTTGAATGAGTGCTTCATATTCAACCACATTATTTGAACAAGAAAAATCTAGTCAGAATGCCATTGGGATCTCTCCCTTCTCAGGGGATATGAGAATGATTCCCACTCCTTCCCCTTGTTGATTCTTTGCCCCATCAAAGTATATTTTCTATACTTGATCTTCATTACAAGAATTGGATAAAACATGGTTTTGTAATTCGTTTGAAAAGATGCCTTCATCAGGCATTTCATCAAGTATGGGATATGTATCTTCAAGAGATAACTCAGCCACATAATCGGCTAGGGCTTGTCCCTTAATGGAGTTTTGGTGATAGAATTTCATATCATACTCCATTAAGAGGAGTTGCCATTTACCTAGCCTACCCGTTAGGATAGATTTTTCAAAGAGGTGCTTGATAGGGTCAAGTTTAGACACTATCCAAATTTCATAATCTAGGAAATAATGTATAAACTTTTCGCAAGCCCATACCAAGGCCAAGCACGTTTTCTCTATGGCTTGATAATTTCTTTCATGTGCCAATAGAGTTTTCGAAATGTAGTAAATAGCATACTCCTTAAGACTATCATCCTCGTATTGAGCAAGTAAACCACCCAATGCATTCATATGAATGAAAATATAAAGCAATAAAGGTTTTCCTAGCTTTGGAGGTTTTAAAATTGGAGGATTTACCAAATAAGTTTTCAATCTTTCGAAAGCTTTTTGGCAATCAGAATCCCAATCAAATTTAACCCCTTCTCTCAAAAGCCTATTGAAAGGTTCACATCTTGTTATTAAGTTGGAGAAGAATCTCCTAATCGCTTGAAGTTGATCTTGGAGGCTTCGGATTTGGGACAAGTTGGAGGGTGGAGGCATGTCTATGATGGCTCGACACTTAGAGGGGTCGACCTCTATGCCCCTTTGGCTAACCATGAACCCTAAAAGTTTTCCTGATTCTACTCCAAAAACACATTTTTGAGGGTTTAGTTTCACTTTATATCATTCGAAAACCTTTTGCAAAGATTCTATGTGTGTGCATCAAGTTTTAGATTTTACCAAAAGATCATCCACATATACTTTCAAGATCTCATGTATTTGATCATGGAAAATAGTAGTCATGGCTATTTGGTATGTGGCACCAGTATTTTTCAAACCAAAAGGCATAACAGTGTAACAGTATGTACTCCAAGGTATAGTAAAAGAAGTTTTAGCCTAATGCTAACTTGATTTGGTTATAACCTGAGTAGCCATCTATGAAAGAAAACATTTCATGATTTGTAGTGCTATCCACAATCAAATCAATATTTCAAATACGAATTTTTTGAAAGCCATTCAATATTTGAAAGCCATTCAGAATAAGTAATGGGTTTTATAAATCTAGTTTTTAAAAGATCTTCTAAACCCTCTTTTACTTCGGAGGGAACATCGGGATGAATTTTTCTAAGTTTTTGTTTTATGGGTTTTGCATTTGGTTCTAAAGGCAAATGATGCTTTACAATCCTAGGGTCTAAACTAGACATGTCTTCATAGGTCCATGCAAACACATCTATGTATGATTTCAAAAATGCAATGAATGATGCCTTTTCATGCTCATGCAAACAAATACATATTTTAACATACTTTGGATTAGGCTCACTCCCTAAATGACCTCTAGGAAATCCCTTCCTACGAAATTTGAAGGCTTTTCCATGTTAAGAATTTTATAAAATTTGAGAAGCTCAAAGACTTGATCATCCTCATGAATGTAGGGATCTTCCTCTTTGCTTTGATCACTCTCAAGTGCTTTGATTTCTAGGGAAGTATTATGCACAAGAGGAGGGTTATGCACAAAGGGATTATTCACAATGGTATGAGACAATTTGGGTTTGAGAATATACATGGGTTTTATCAAAACTAATTTTTGAGTTTGTACACAGTTTTGAAAACCAAAATTTTTAAGATTTTCGATTTTTTCAATTTTTCTGGATTTTTTCAAACAAATGCTAGAAAGAATAACATAAAAGATTTTCTTCTTAGAATTTTCAGATTTTTCAAACGTTTTTGGGTTTTCAGAGTTTTCTAATTTTTTTTGGTTTTACAAAATATATAATTTTTTTGGGTTGTTTTCAAGAAAAGGGTCTTCCATCAAGCCTACAAAGAAAACACCATGAATTAGACTCGAAACAAGAGGTCTAGGCTATAGGTTTTGGTTTTAGTTGGCTCTACGGCACCCTTGAACCAATTGGTCTTAGGTGGTAGCTCAGGGAGTATGAATGGATTGTACCCTAAGCTATGTCAACCTAGGTTAGGTAGAGGTAAGATAGGTTCTAATCTACGTTGGTTCTAGGCTCTTAGACCCTGGTATGATGCATACTCCATATTCAATAACATATTCTAAGAATTCTTAAGTTTTGAAAATTTTTGATAAAGATGATGACCTTGGAATGATGTATCGTTCATGGCATTTTTATACACTCAAGTTTTGTTTGGTGTACCTAGGAGGTGTATGGCTTTAGAGGGTGAAGGATTTGACTCCCCTAGGATGCACACGACCCTAGGAGTGAAAGACTTGGGTGATTTGGGTGTTCTTAGGAGATGAACGACTTTGGAAGGGTGCGACTTGGGTTATCCTAAGATACATATGACCATGGTTTAGGATGAGATGATTTTGGTTCTACTAAGAGGTGAATGATCTTAGGAATGGGGAGATTGGAGGTAGATGACTTGGGTGAATTGGGCGTCTCCATGGCCCTCTCCACTCCACTCAATGGATCGCTTGATAGGCAAGGGAAATTTTGTGTTTCTTTGAGATGTGGGTTGTCTTCTCTAAAGACTATCACGACCTGGTTATCCCATGAGATTTTAAGGCACTTGTGAAAGGTTGAAGGGATGGCTCAGAGGGAATATATCCAAGGCCTCCCTAACAACAAGTTGTAGTAGGGGTTTATGTCTAAGACATAAAACAACCCTACATGTGGTATTTGGCCGACTTCCATGGGTAACTCTATGGAGCCTAAAGGATGGGATGAGTTGCCATTGTATCCTGTGATAATAATTCGACTTGGTTCAAACTTAAATATGGGTACTCCTATTTAGAAGGCCACATGGAGAGAAAGAATATTTAGACCTCCTCTCCCATCAACCAAACACTTATTGAGAGTGTGGTGATTCAATACCACCTCTATGTGCAAAGCTTGGTTGTGGATTGTATCGAGTCATTCTAATTCATCTTCGGTAAACATAGTTAGGGCCTTAGCAAAGATGGGGGAGACTAAGAAGGATAGGACTTCACCCTACACCCAACAAAGGGTTAAAGTGGTCGAAACCGTAAAGACTAACTCACCGAGCAAAAACAGGTCACACATGTAAACAAATACTAGGAATGAGACTCTATTGTTTTCCAAAAAGAATATTTGAAAATTTCATTAAAACTCGATGTTTTCAAATATATTTCAAATGAAATGGCTTTAAATAATCAAAAAAAAAATATTTGAAACCTTAAATCTTAACTAAAAAAAGCATCAAGCAAAGTAGAATTCCTAAAAGCTAAGATCAGAGAACCTGAAAGAAATGGAGGTCCTCCAACAAATGGATCAAATCAAATCAAGTCAAATTAGGCGACACATGCAGTTAGCCCAAATTGATCAAGCTCAAATCAATAAAATTCAAATCAAATCAAAGGTTCTTGCAAAATCCAACCAAATCAAAGTAAGAACGAGCTTGATTATAAGGAAAGCCAAGTTCGACCAAGCCAATATAAAGAGAGCTTGATTGGGCTGAAGTGGACAAACCAAGGTCACGAAGCAAGCCTTGATCAAGTCAAATAAAAAATGAATCAAGCCACATAACCAGCCAAGTTAGGAAGTAGGCTGCATCAAAGGACTTGGCTTAGTCAAAGGGAGCCAAAGGTTATAACAAAACCAACCAAGGGATGCACCAAAGATGATGGATCGCACCAAGCTCAACTACAATGAGTGGCGAGCTACACCAAAGAGTGAATTTAAGACCAATGGCCAGATCAAGTCAAAAGGGGTTAAAGCAAGGCCAATACAATGGCCTAGTGGGCTAAGTCAAAGCCCACACCCATGCATTGGACAAAGACCAAGGTTGCACCTAGACCCGAGTTGCATCAACTCTACTCCTACCCAAGGGTAAGCTACCAAACCGCACCAAGCTTGGGTGGACTGCATCAAGACTCCACATGGGTTAAGAGGGGACCACCATGCACCTCATGTGTAGCCATGTGACCACCAACTACTTTTGGATTGGATTAAATTCGGGTCAAACCACTTCCATGCCCAATTCGTAGAAGACCCTAAAGGCCCCCTTGAAATCTATAAATAGGGGCCTTGAGGGGCTGATCAAAGGGAGAAAAGTGAGGAAAATGCAAGGGTTAACCTAAAGAAAAACCCAAAGAGAAATTAAGAAAGAAAATCACAGCAAAGAGAGAGAGAGAAGAGGATAGGAAGAAGGAGGAGGAGTCCCCCAAAAGTGGAGGTGTTGCCCTCAAGTCGGTCTCCAATCCATTTCAAGGTCTATGGTAAGCGTACTGAAAGCTTCCTCCCACATGTAGGTAGGTAACCTATAATTTTGAAGTAAAACATTAATCATATCATACAAGGTTCTATTCTTCTATTTATCTATCCCATTAGACTGAGAAGAGTATAGAGCAATAACCTTATGAACAATATCATTGTTTTGACATTATATTTAGAAAAGGTTTGAGATATACTCTCATCCCTTATTAGACCTTAATCGTTTAAGTACCTTGCATGTTTGAGTTTGTACATTATTTTTAAATATTTAAAACTTTTTCAAAACTTCATCTTTACTTTTTAGTAAGTAAATATAATAGTATCTATTGTAATCATCAATAAACGTGATAAATATCTTTTGTTATCCCTCTTAGTCATTCCATTGAATTCACAAATATCAGTGTGCACCAAATAAAAAATCTTAGATTTTCTTTCAACCGTATGAAAAGGTTTCCTAAGTTGCTTCACTTGAACACATATATCACATTTGTATTTTCTATCTATTACAGTCTTAGGAATAAGATTTAAATTCTCATTCTTTTCATGGAATCAAAGTTTACATGACCCAATCTAGCATGTCATACATGAGATGATTCAATATTATACAAAGAAGAAGAATATGAAGAAGTGAAGGTAGAGGCTTTATTAATATTAAAATTATACAATAATCAACAATTGGTTCTACATGAATTTTAAATAGATCATCTACATCACATGAATAAATCTTCTCAAAGAAACACTCTTTACTAAGTCGTGTAATGACGACTTTATTATATTTATAATATAACCTTAATCCCTCACTAACTAAAGGAGGATCATTGAGGATATTCTAACGAATCGTTGGAATGTGTCAAACTTCCTCAAAAGTTAGAACCTTTCTCGAAGAAAACTTTAAGTCCACATATCTTTCACCCTTGACTTTAGTAGTCGAATAATTTCCTAAGGTCATTGTTCACCTACAAATGGCCTAATAAGACATAAACATAGATTGGTCAACATGGACATGCACATTAGCCTCAGTATCTCCAATCTAGTATTGTGGCTCATAAATAGAAATGAGATGAAGTTTTAAGAGATAGGTATCCATCACTAGAAGGTGCAGTGGTCATCACCATGTTGATCATATCTCCTTCAGCGGTTGTAAGTTTCTTAACTTTCTTTGAGGGATAATCTCTCGTCCAATGTTCAACTTAACCACAAAGTCAACACAATTTGTTATTGGGTTTCTTTTGGATTTTGGCTTTTGGTTTATGCTTTGCGTGTTTTTCTTTATAATCACTAGGTTGTTTTCTTTTGACTATTAGGTTAACCCCTAGAGGTGTTGTCTACATGCATAATAGGTTTTTGACTTCTATGTTCTTCCTCTATTGCTATGTCTACCATTAGATCATCAAGGGTCATCTTACTCTTCTTATTCTTGAGATGTAGGTTGAAACCCTCCTAAGACTTAGGAAATTTCTTAATAATAGACATAACAATAAATTTATTAGAAAGCTCCATCTCAGGTTTGTTCATACCATGGCATAAAAACTGAAACTAGGTTAAGTCATAGACATAACAATAAACTTAAGTCACAGATTTTTCTTCTACTATTTGATACTTATCAAATTTGGTCATGTAATACTTTTCAAGACCCAAGTCTTCAATATTGTATTTCTGATCCAAGGCAGTCCACAAATATTTCGCTGTCATGGAAGGAAAAGAACTATATACATAAAATAAAATATTTGACAGTGCCCATAAAATACAACAACAACACAGTGTGTCCTTCTCCTTCTACTCAATGATTTTATCAAAGCTTCTAGAGTCAGTGTCACCAAGTAGGGCACAATCCAACTCAATATACAAATGCAACCCTAACATGGTTTATCAAATTTTAATTTACTGCCCGCGTTTAAAAAGGGGACCGATAAACTTTTTCGACATCAAGGTCAAGTCGACCTTAGGTCAAAGGGTAGCAGTCATATTCATCTTCACTACAGTAAAATGTGATTTTTGTCAGAATGTTGGTAAAATCCATAGAAATACATATATAATAAACCAATATCCAATAAATGTAAACATAGCCCAATCGACAACAACAATCGCATATACAATAAAAAATAAAAGCAAGAGAAAAATCAAAATATAAACTTATCTATGTGAGTCATCCTTGTGGATTTGCCTTAGAAAAATCAGTGTCCCACTATGAGTACGTACGAGCATCTACCCCTTCTTCCCAAGATAAAACACACACAACTCGAAGAGCACGTACCTTGCTTCGAGTCGACCTCGACCATGCCTCAATCGCCTATGAATGGAGAAGGGGGACAGGAGCAGGCACACCACAAGCAAAGTGGAGCAGAGAAAAGAGATGAGAGAAGAGAGAGATTAATCATTGGTATGTTCTAATTAGGAAGTCCTAATCATATATTTATAGAGTGTGCATTGGATCACAGATCGTGGATTCGATCCAAACGATATGCCTCTCCGTCTTGTAACTATTCCTGCACAAGCACTTTTGACTAATAAATTAAAAGATTTTCATGCAAAAAGATATACCGAAGATATTTGGGTTTGTCATATTCTTTAATATGGGACTAAACTTTGTCTCCTCTTGGTCATCACTTATACAAGTCCCTCACATGTTACTTTTTACACTTTAGGACTTTCACATATATCAATTATGTATTAATTGAATATTTGGGATATAAACATAATTTAAATGTTGTTAATGCACATGAGTTTGATAAACCCAACCATAACTAACATTAATCTAACATATCCTCCACTGGTTTTGATATTCTTTGAGTTTTTATAGAAAATGTAAATAATTTGTGACACACATGCTTGTTTTTAAAGGTTATTTAGTCAAAAAAATCTTGGTCATTAGGGCCAGGCTAGAAATACATTTAGCATTTATACCATGCAATTGCAAAAAAAAAATATTTGGTATGATTTTGCTTATTTGTTGTTAATACAACAACTAAACATTTTCTCATACTAAATGAGATTGGCTGCATGAATTCTTTGTTTTCACATACCCTTATCATGTGTCATATGCTAGCGATTAACTCAATATAATAGTTTTTTTCAATACTTTTGGGTATTTGCTGTTTATATGTTTTTAAATTTCTGTCACACTGCAAACAACTACTGGGTGTCAACTTAATTCGACCCCTACAAACCCGTTGGTAGAATCAGTGTTTGGTACTAAACCGGTCTATATTTGAGGGGACAAACATGCAAGCTCTGATTAATGCAAAAGATGACTCAACAAAACTCCCTACCACACCTTGATGCATGTAATCCGCGTTGTTAAGATAATATATATATATAATACTTTTAAGAAATAAAAGGCTATTCTTTATACACGGTCTTAATTGTTCTAATATCTGCAGCCTAAAGCCAAAGTCACATGAATTGATAGTGGGTCCGATGCATGTTACCAGCGATCAAATTGAGACATGGATCTGTATAAATTCGCTTGAACTGAATCGGACCACCTGGATATTATTTGGATCTGAATCGGGTAAACACCAATGATTTGGGAGAAAATAGTATTCAAGAATGGAAAGAGAAGGATGACTCACCCTCAAACACCTTCTATCACTGCCACGAGTAGGAAACCTCGTAGACACGTTTCGACCCAACCGTCTCTCATCTACATTCTCTGTTTTAAATTCCTCAACATTGTGACCCTTTTCTTCCTGCAAAAGGACGAGAGAGAGAGAGAGAAAAAGATGGCGTCGTCGCATGAAGAGAAGCGCGAGAACACAAGCAAAGAAGAGAACGACCCGGGTCCCAAAGACATCGAACCGTATCGGGAAACTGCCCAACAGAACGCTATTGAAGCGATTCGAGCAGCAGAGGAGCGGTACGCCAAGGCGAAAGAATCAGGCACCGAGGCAGCGAGCAAGGGCAAGGAATCTGCCGGACATGTGCTCGGTGCGGCAGGCTCGAAACTAAGCGAGATCAAGGAGCGAACCGGCGTGCTAGCTGCTGACTTAGTGATCGGCGCTGCCGAAAAGAGCAGGCAGGCCAAAAGCTACGTATCGGAGAAAGCCGGGTCCGTTAAAGAAACGGCTAATAAAGTCACTACGCTGGGCAGAAGGCGTCCGAAACCAGGGTGAGCACTTCTTTTGTGGATTTTTCACCAAGTACGTCCCTTTCTTTCGAGCTAGTTCAAAGACGTCTACTTTTCGCATTGCTTGGGGATAACCTCGTTAGAACTCGCAAGGGAATTCAGATAGACATGTATAGTATATGCATTCGTTAACCTTTGCCTTTCGGAACTCTTTCTAGTGATTTGGGGTATTATTAACCGATGTGCGGAATCGAATCTACTCCCACGAATCATAGGAATGTGCATTTTCAGTTGCCCCATTTTGCATGGTAATAGGTTTGGTTTTACGGTAATTGGGAAAGCAGTTCCTATTAAGTAGATGGCATACAGTAAAGTTGGTTTGCATGTAGAAAACTGGTTTTAATTTCCAGCATTCTGTTTGTTGGTTTAGAATGATCATGAGTAGAGCTTAAAGCCAAAATTTTCAATTTGGGACTACAATGACAGGAGTCAAATTACTGATTATAGACTGAAAGTTCTGAGGCCTAAATCATGATACATTATAGTGTCTAAGAAGTAGGAAGCCTCACAAATTTTTTCAAAGGCAAGAGAGTAAAAATTGATACCATAACGACTTCGCCCATGTCGGTCGCCCGAGATACCGTTAGGTATTGTCCACTTGCTTGACCTGGAGTGGCTAGCGGTCCAGGACGTATCTGCGATTAGTTGACGTGAAGGATTCTTTGGATGCGGCGTTTAAGGACATAAATTTGGAAAAAGGTTTGTTCTTCCCTGGTCATCTTCTTGTAACACCAGAATCCTGTGTGTCTGTGTTAAAATGATATTGGTACCTTGGCATTGTCAGGAGAAGGTGGGAGAGCAAACGAAGGCAACGCAAGAGAAACTAAAGGCGGTGGCAATTGGAGGAAAAGACGAAGAAGAAGAGAGGAAAGGAGTTTAAGAGGAGGAGGCGGAAGGGAAGACTAAACTTGAAGTGCATCCTCAGCTTGAGCAAGCATGTAAGGCAACGCGAGCAAGAGAGAAGGGCGAGGAGGAACGCTGCGTGACTAAGACGGCTCACGGAGGAAAAGAGGATGAGGACGATTGTGTGGCAAAGAAGGGAGCAAGAAGAGAGGGAACAGGAAGCTGGTGAGAGTTGAGAGAGGAAGAGGAGGAGGAGGAATACTGCAAGCGGTGGGAGAGACGGTAGTCGGGATTATGCAGACTGCCAGGGATATGATCGTCGGCAAAGATTGAGTCTCTACGCATGATCTTCCAATTTATATACATAGGTATTTCCTTCTTTGCCAGAAAAGAGTTCTAGGCTATGTGTGTGTGCGTGGGTGTAGGAGATGTCGTTCAGTTGTATCTGTTTTTTACTATTTTGCATCACTGTTGTCTGTTCGTCAGTTCACTCAAATAGCACGTTGTAAACTTGTTGCGTTATTCATCGGTTGAGAGAGAGAGAAAAAGAGAATCCAAGCCGTGCGCGGTGAATGCTATTTGTATTGTTAACTGAATTGCGGGTCTGACGATCTTAAACGAGTAAATGGTTGTCAGACTTGATCGACTTTTTGAACGCTACGCATTTGAGCTTACCTCAGAATTTTGTTCGTTCAATTTGTTGTCCGACCGTCAGTCGTTCATTTTGATGATTGAAGGTTGCCGAGTTTTTATTTCCATACTTTTCTTCCGTAATGCGAAGGGTGTTTTGTTTGACTCGTCCGATATTATCAACCGAAAGAACTACACCTGTACATTGTAAAAGCAGAATGGGCCAGTTTAGACGTTCGGCTTTTGAGGATTTTTTCACGGTTTCACGACTAGCTATGGATTCTTCGACGTCAAGTATTGCACAGCTGTAGAATTTGAAGATAAAATGGCATGTACGGAAGACTAGCGGATTGTACGATCTCGTGGAGTTTCTAGATCCACACTTGATCACTCCCCGTTGCACAAGTTTAATCTCTTGATGGATAATTATGTGCCTCTAGCGACCTCACCTTCGATCTTCTGATATGACCAAAAGCGAACGACTTAGAATGGACACATTAAAGAAATTTGAGATGAACGAATGTACCGCAGAGAAAAGGGAGGTCGACATCGAATGCTCTAATTGTTGTTGGCTTTCCCTCGAGTTTGTAATTGTTCGAAAGTTTACCTTTCGTTAACACTCAAAAAATTTGTTCTGAGGGTCGGCAAGATAGTAAATGGTGTTTGTCAATCAGCAACTGTAGTTTGGCAAGATAGTGTGATGTTTGTCAACCGGTAACTATAAGGAAATCGGAAATTGACCACCAGCGCTCATGGGCGGAGGAGAAACCGGCCTTTACCGTTTCGGATGGTGGTAGAAACCAATAGGTGTTGTAACGGAGCGCCATCATGGTTAAGAACATGGAATAAATTATAGGTACGTATACATAGAGAAAGAAAGGCGACTCCAGTCAGAAGACCCCAAAAGGAAAGACCGAGACCTTCATTCGAGACCTCTTTCGGACTCCAAAATGGAAGAACTGAGGCCTCCATTCGAATCCTTTTTTCTCTCGAATTGTATCTTCTTTCAATTTCAACTATGGACATAACCACTTTTCTCAGTTCACATGAGCTTTCATATGATTGTTCTGTGAGTGAAATTTTTCAAAAATTAAAAGAATGAAGATGAGTATATGATCCGGTCCTTCAAGAAGCATGACCAAGGAGTCATGCTGAACATAAAGGGACTAGTGAAATATCTGTGAAAGACGCAATTGTTCAGTTGGTCTTTCAACAATTTACTAAGAGATTTCAACGTCTCATTGGGTAGCGTAAAGAGCTACGACACTTCTTCTATGAGGCATAATACTGTTCAGTTGACGTGAACTAGATGTTGAAAATAACCAACTGAAAGGTGTTGAAAATAACCAACTGAAAGGTGCCTGTTTACTAGAATAGTAATCGTTGATTTCTCTGCAACGGAATAGACATCGGTTCAGTCAAACTGAGGTTATAAAAAGAACCTCCCTTCTTGTGTTTCGACGTCTTCTTTCATGTCTTGTTTTCTTAAAAAAGCTTTTTACTTTCTGTTTGTTCTCTTGAGCGCGCAAAAGAGTAGCATACACCCATTCAGTCTGAGAGCATCACTGTTTCGTCGGAAGTCGATTGTGTACGTGCAAGGCCAATCGACTGTGGCTCCATTGTATCCCGAAGGAATTTCGCCAGCATCCGCTTGTACCTGCTTCTCTGTTTCCAGCGGTGGCGAAATCAGCCTAATGGAAAGTGCTTCGTCATGCTTGAAATTCCTGCGCATATTCTTCATAACCCTTTACCGTGGACAGAATCGTTAACAGATTTCACTGAATACAAACTTCTGGAGTAATTTTCTGGAGACTTGACCAACAGATTCAAGTCTTGAGTTGCTGCTGGTCATTAGTGACTGTCCTCATTACAACATCAGGAACAATCGATCTTAAGGTGGTGTTCTTTACGCGTCACATAACAGAATCTGTGATGCTCTGTTGCTGCACTTGTGAGGAGAAACAGGAACATCTGAAGACTGCATAATTTACAATCTTTAGGCTGAATTTTGATTTCTTCAAACTTAACTATGGCATCATTGAGGGAAATGACTTTTGATTCCGTAAAACTGGACAAATACGATGGTAAAAATTCTTTAAGATGGGCAACCAAAGATGCACTTTCTGTTGACAACATTTAAGGTGGTCTATGTCCTTAATACACCATGGCCGAAAGAAAAGAAAGATTAAATCGTTATGCAAGACAAAAATGGGATAATGATATTACATTTACATGGGACACATTCTTAATGGAATGGAGGATTCCTTGTTCGATGCATACTAAGACTCAACATATGCAAAAGAGTTATGGGAAAAGCGATGTTTCAAATAAGAAGTTCTTAGTTATCCATTTTAATGATTATAAAATGGTTGATGGAAGATAGATCAATTTCATGAAATAGAGCATATCTTAAATAATTTTAAAAAAAAAAATTATAATTGTATCCTCCGTTATAGATAAACTTTTTCCTTCTTACAAAGGGTTTAAGCATAGCCTCAAGCACAACAAGGGTGACATATCTCTTAAGCAACGTGGAAATTATTTTAGAGCCAACAACTCAAAAGAAGGTTCATCTTGTTGAAGACGAAAAATCCTAAGAGACTCTCAAAGAAATGATAAAGATTTTAATAAATCTCATGAAAACAATGTAAATGATTTTAAACAAAAGAAAAGGAAAGGAAAATGCTTCCATTGTAGGCCATAAGAGGGAATGTGGCATTTGAAGAAGAAAAATAAAGAAAAGAATTTTACTTCTTCGAAGAAAAATCTTATTGCCGTCATATCTGAAATTAACATGGTTGAAGATGTTGAGTTACGGTGGGTTGACTCAAGTCTCTCTTCAAAACTTTTAATAAAAAAGACAGACTAATTGTGTACATGGGCGACGCTTTAACGGCATAAGTCAAAAGCAAAGAGATAGTGGAACTTAAATTTACATTGATCAAGATTTTCGCTCTAATTACTTATAAGAGTGGCTTATCACAAACAAATTGATTATTTTGTTTGTAGGAAAAAAGATATATCATGTTGTAAAGATTGCAAGGTAATTTATGGAGAAAGCTTAACCACCCAACATCGACTTTTAGTTATAGATTTACAAGTAAAAATGTAGACAAAGAAGAAAAGAGTGCATCAAGCTATTTAGACTAAATAGTGGAACCTCAGAAGCAAAAAAGGAGGTATATTTAAACAAAAAGTCATTCAAATAGATGCCTGGAATTATGTTGGTACACCTTGTGATATGTGGAACAATATGACTATATATATTAGGAAAGTGGTGAAAGATATGTTAAGTGAATCTAAGGGAGGTACACCGGCACAAAAAAAAGCTTGGTGGCAAAATGAAGTGGTGTAAGATAAAATCAAGGCAAATAGGGCATGTCACAAACTATATTATTCTAAGAAGACCAGTGAAACTTTAGAGGCTTATTTGAAAGCAAAGAAATAAGCAAAAAAGGCCGTCAGTGAAGCAAAATCTAAGATTTAATAGGTTTATATAAAAAGCTTAACTCAAAAGAGGTTGAAAGAGATATTTTTAGGATAGTTAGGGCTAGAGATAAGAAAATTAAGGATCTTAATTTTGTTAGATGCGTCAAAGACGAGAATGAGAAAATTCTAGTGGCAAATGATGATATAAAAAATAGATAGAAAATTTATTTTTATAAGTTTTTTAATAAAAATAAAGATGTTAGTATAAGCTTAAGAAAGTAAGTCAAATATTAAAAGTATATAAACCATAATTTCTACCAACGTATTCAAAAGAATGAAGTCAAATAAGCTCTTAAACATATAAAGGTTAATAAATATGTAGGACCAGACAATATTCCTAATAAAAGTTTCGAAAATCGTAAGAGAGACAGGAATCACTTAGCTCACAAGACTATTTAATGAAATATTAAAAAATCAAAAGATATCCGAGGAATTGAGAGCGAGTACACTTATACCCGTATACAAGAACAAGAGAGACATTTAGAATTATGCGAATTATCGAGGTATCAAGTTAGTAAGCCATACTATGAAATTATGAGAAAGAATTATCGAACATAGGTGAAGACAAATATCGAGTACAACAGAGAATCAATTTGGATTCATTTTAGGCAGATCGACTATTGAAGCGATTCACCTTTTAAGACGTCTTATGAAATATTTTAGAGTAAAAAGAAAAGACCTTCACATGATATTTATTGATCCAAAAAAACTTATGATAGGGTACCAAGGATGTTCTTTGGAGAACCTTAAAAAGAGGTATCTCATTGACATACATAAACCTTATAAGAGACATGTACAATGATGCAAAAATATGTGTGAGGAATCATGAAGGAATGACAAAATTCTTTGAAGTTAATATTAGGTTACGTCAAGGATCAACTTTAAGTTCATACTTATTTATAATGGTGATTGATGAGTTAACAAAACATATTGAAATGAAATACCTTGGTGTATGTTATTTGCAGATGACATTGTGTTAGTGGAGGAGTCTAAGGAAAAAGTTAATAGAAAATTGGAACTATGGAGAGAAACATTAGAAAGTAAAGGCTTCCAACTTAGTAGAATAAAGACGAAATATATGGAATGTTAGTTTTATCATTTGTTTATTTTAAAGGACATAGAAATTAAAATTGGCACACATTGCATCTCCCAAAAGGAAAGTTTTAAATACTAAGGGTCAATCTTTTAGAGTGATAGAAGAATTGATGGAGATGTTACACATAAAATTAATGTAGGTTGGTTAAAATGGAGAGGAGCATCAAGTATTCTTTGTGACAAGAAGATACCATTAAAGTTAAAAGGTAAATATTACAGAGCAATAATTAGACCTATTATATTTTATGATTTTGAATGTTGGGCAGTTAATCATCAACATGTACAAAAGATGTCTAGGGAGAAATGAAGATATTGAGATGGATGAGTGGTCATACAAGGAAATACTGTATACATAATGAGGTTATTATAAACCAATTGGAAGTAACACCAATAGAGGATACAAATAGGGAAAATCATTTAAAATGGTTTAAACATGTAGAAAGATGAGCAAGGAACACTCTTCTAAGAAGATACGAAAAACTAGATTGTGAAAATGTTAAAAGAGGAAGAGGATGACCAATAAAGTGTTGGAAAGACTATAAAGAATGGTCTAGTTTATATTGAGTTAATTGCTAGCTTGGCACATGATAGGGATACGTGAAAACAAAGAATCCTTATGGTCGACCCCATCTAGTATGAGAAAAGGCTTAGTTGTTGTTGTTTGTTTTGATTTCTTTATAGCGAATACAATTTTCAAAAAATGAGATGAAAATTTAATTACTTATAAGAGTGGCTTGTCACAAACAAAAATTAATTATTTTATTTATAGAAAAAAAGATAGATTGTGTTGTAAAAATTACAAGGTAATTAATGTAAAAAGCTTAACTACTCAATATCGATTTTTAGTTATGAAATTACATGTAGAAAAGTGGACAAAGAAGAAAAGAGTGCATCGAACTATTTAGACTAAATAGTGGAACCTCAAAAGCAAGAAAGAATGTATATTTAAACAAAAATTCTTTCAAGAAGATGCGTGGAATTATGTTGGTACACCTTGTGATATGTATAACAATGTAACTATATATATTAGAAAAAGTGAAGAAAGATGTGTTAAGTGAATCTAAGGGAGTTATACCGGCACAAAAAGAAGCTTGGTGGTGGAGTGTTTACTTGATACCTCGATAATTCACACAATTTGGAATGTCTCCCTTGTTCTTATATATGGGTATAAGTGTACTCATTCTCTATTCCTTGGCCATCTTCTGGTCATCCATATTTTATTAAATAGTCTTGTGAGCCAAGTGAGCCCTATCTCTCCTAGAATTTTCTATACTTTTATAATAATATTGTCTGGTCCTATAGATTTACAATCCTTCATATATTTAAGAGACTCTTTGACTTCATTTTTTTGTATATGCTGATAAAAATTATAGTTTATATACTTTTCTGATTTAGGTAACTCTCATAAATTAATACTACCATATGTATTTTTATTAAAAAGCTTATAGAAATAATTTTTTCACCTATTTTTTATATCATCGTTTGCCACTAGAATTTTCTCATTCTTGGACTCATCTAACAAAATTAAGATCCTTAATTTTCTTATCTCTAGCCCTAGCTATCCTAAAAATATCCCTTTCAACCTCTTTTGAGTTAAGCTTTTTATATAAATCCTTTCAAATTTTAGATTTTGCTTCACTAACGGCCTTTTTTGTTTCTTTCTTTGCTTTCAAATAAGCCTCTAAAGTTTCACTAGTCTTCTTAGCATAATATAGTTTGTGACATGCCCTCTTTGCCTTGATTTTATCTTGCACCAATTATGAGAAAAATTACCGAATGTAGGTTAAGAAAAGTATCAAGTACAATAGAAAGCTAAGGAATATATGGATGACATTGTGTTAGTGGATGAGTCTAAGGTAAAAGTTAATAGGAAATTGGAACTATAGAGAGAAATGTTAGAAAGTAAAGGCTTCCGACTTAGTAGAACAAAGACAGAATATATGGAATGTAAGTTTGATCATTTGTGTACTTCAAAGGACATAGAAATTAAGATTAGCACACATTGCATCCCTCACAAAGAAAGTTTTAAATATCTAAGGTCAATTTTTCAACGTGATGAAAAAATTGACAGAGATGTTATACATAAAATTAATGCCGGTTAGTTAAAATAGAGAGGAGAATAAGATTTCCTATACAATAAGAATATACCAATAAAGTTGAAAGGTAAATATTATAAAGCAATAATTAGGCTTGTTATACTTTATGGTTTTGAGTGTTGGGCAGTTAATCATCAACATGTGCAAAAGATTTCATAGCAGAAATGAAGATGTTGAGATGGATGAGCGATCACACAAGGAAAAACCATATACATAATGAGGTTATTAGAGATAAATTGAGAGTAGCACCAATAGAGGATAAAATTAGAGAAAATCATTTAACATGGTTTGGACATGTAGAAAGGCGACCCAAAGATGCTTTTGTAAGAATATATGAAAACTAGATTTTTAAAATGTTAAAAGAGGAAGAGGAAGACCACAAAAGTGTTAGAAAGAAACAATAAAGAATGATCTAGTTTATATTGAGTTAACTACTAGCATGGCACGTGATAGGGCTATGTGGAAACAAAGAATTCATGTAGTCAACCCTTGTAGTATGGGAAAAGGCTTAGTTGTTGTTTGTAGTTGTTGTTGTTGACATCCCCTCTTTTAATAACATTGATAGTCGTCAGTCGGCTATCAGGCTAGCATTTGGACAAACAAAGGGCTTTTGAAAATAGGTTAACAACAACATGATTGACTGGTTGTCAGGCTTTCAACCGGTTTGAAATATATGATTTTCAGTCTAACTGACAACCAATCTTTTAAAAAATTGTTTTTAATATTTTAATATAAATTAATATTATTTAAATAAACCAGAACCACCGGTTTCAGGGCGGTTTCAAAATCGGAACCAAAACCACCCTTGAGATGGTTCAGTTTCGGTTGAAGGTTTTGAGCAAACCAGAATGAGATGTCTAATTGTGATTACTTTGAAACAAAATTGAATTGATAAGACAAGAGGGAGTGCCAGTATACCAGTTAAGCTTGGAGGTAAGCATCACTAAGTAATCAGATTATACCTTGATGCACTGGGACATTATGTTGTAAATGCTTCAGCACTTAAGCACATAGGTTAGAAATATTTTAACATATATTAGTACCTCATGTTTAGGTGGTTATGTTGTTCTTTCACACACTTGGTATCCTATCTTGTAATTGTAAATGAGTTCAGATTGATAAAGGAGCGTTTATGTTTCTGATTTGGATTTCTTATCACTTCATGCACTTAGGCATCTACCTCGCAATTTCTTGCAGACAAACTTAGATTAGTATTTTGTAGGCAAGGAGTAGAGTCAACATATGAGTGGAGCTTACTGGTGTTCTTCAATGAGTAAGAAATAATTTTATAGTGTAATATCATATTCCTACCTTTGTTTTCGTTGATATGTATATTTTTTCTCATTCGTTTCTTATAGTGCCATGAAACTGATCACTTTCTTCTCAGACTATGGTGAGAGATGAGAATATCAACTAGAAATGGTTTATGTTGGTGGGTTGACATTAATAGAGAAGATCGATTGAGACTATTTGCAATACTGACTGATGATTGTAGCTAAAGGGTATAATTATTTCAAATTTTAGTACTAGACCGATGGAGCTAGTGGAAAACTAACTATGTTGAGATTGTATAAATATAACTTTCACATAATCATTGTGCATAAGGACTTTGTATGCATTGAACAATATCTCGCTGGAAAGGAGAAAAAATAAATAGACGAGACAACAAAGCTAGTAAGGGAGGATGCACTAGTAGGCTGGCCAGGTTATATGATGCAATTGATGTTTATAGCGACTTTAAGCATAACGAGACATCTGAGGAGGGGAAGTAAAGGAAGAGTTTTATGTAGAGGAGCAACATGAGACACAACATGATTTCAAAGGGTTTACATTTTGAGGACTTAGTTCGTTCTCCTTCCCATTTAGAAAAGGGACAATCAAAGGAGAGTTGGAAGAGGAGTTCATGAACAACCTGTTTGAGGTCAGCATGATGAGAGGTAAGATCATGAATTGATGATATAGGCATAGCCCAAGATCCGCTCAGGATGCGTGTTCTCACAAAAGGTGAAAAACTGAAATGACATTTAATGATTGCATAAAGTAAAAGATTACATGCATCATTTAATCAGCTCATTTAACTGACAGTTTGGTGCTGCACGTGCAAATCGGAGGCTTGCGGAATGGCGATTGAACTGGAACTTGCATGGTGCAAGGGGTTCTGAAAGATCTAATGGAGTGTGATTCGCCAACTCTTGTCTCTTGAGATCACGGGAGGAGACTAATGTAACTGCTAGTGCTTATCCAGTCATCAAATTTTTCTATGCTCCCAACGGCAATGGCAAAATATCTTAGTAGATTAAGTAGTTGGCCACAAAATTTCCCAAAGAAAGAACTTGAGAAAATAGAGTAGCTTTAGGAGCTTAAGGCACAGGTACTAGACTTGTCAATGCTAACTTTGAATGGTCCATTTGGTTGGATGATGGTTGGATCGACACCTATTTATTTCAGAGGTGTCAAAAGTTTCTTTGCGAGTCCTATATGAAGGGAACCGCGTTCTTTTAAAGTGGAACAGATAAGGCGTGACTTGGTGCAATTAGAAAGAAACCGAGGGAACCTTTTAAGTTGAACAGGAAGAAATTATTGGACAGAGTAAATATCTGACGTAATAAGACACTGCTTATGCTGATCACCTGTCACAATTTGTCGCTAAATACTGTTGCAACACATATACGAAGACAAAGGGGATGTACATGTACATTGAGAAGATGTTTAGTTTCTAATCTCCACAAAACCACAATCGTACCTCCACGTACAAAAATTCTGGGTAGTAGGAATGTACAAAGTCATGAATGTGAATGGGCTCAAACTTCAGGAGTAAATCATGTTTCATGCAACTGGAGCCTAAAAACTGATGCAGTACGGAGTATACAAGATCTGGTGCAAAGTTTGGTTCAAGAGTATTTTGTAGCAACTAGCAGATCACGAGGTCCATGAGGGCAACCTCTCACTCGATTTATCTTATGGGCTTAAGGTTCGTTGGAGAACTATGCTGATACTCTTTCGACAGAAAGGAGGTTCTTTGATGTTTCGTTTACACGGTCTCCAAACTCTGGATCATCCCTGCAGGGATCAGATGCAGATGATGCACTCCACGGCCCATCCTGATTGTCATTTCGAGTCCAGCTGTTCTGGGATGGAACTCTTTCAATAGTTTTCTCTCCTTTTGAACTTGAGGTCACTTGTTGAGGCTGGTTGTAGGTCTTTCCTTCAATCATGCTGGCAACCATGGACATATCCGGCCTTGCTGCAGGTGATTCATTGGTGCAAAGCAAAGCCACATTGAGAATGACCATGGCTTCCTCCTTGGAGAAGTTTGCACCAAGCTCTGGATCAACAAGCTTTAAAAGATCTCCACTTTCTTGGAGACTATACGCCTGTGGAAGGGTAACTGTTATTATTGGAAAGGGAGGTACAATTACATTTAATACGTGGCAGAATATAGGATACCCATTCAATGAGGTAAATGCATTGTTCACAGTGCCTATTGCTGCTGCTATGCCCACTAACTGTTTCAAGGGCAACAACTCCAAAGCTGTACACATCTGCTTTGCATGTAAGGTGACCATGCATGGCGTATTCAGGCGCAATGTAACCACTGCAAAGATGCAACAGTGGAGCTCCATGAATATACAATAAAAGCTTGTTTAACCTGAAACACACCAATCCCTTGGGCAATTCGTTTCATAAGTACAGAGTGTGTGCAACCCTGGGGCATCCATTGCAAGAGTGGATGGTGTGCTCATACAACAACAACAAATAAGCCTTTTCCCATACTAGATGGGGTCGGCTACATGGATTCTTTGTTTCCATAGCCCTATCATAATTTGTAGAATCCATGGTAAATAAGTCTGACAAAGTTTTACGTTGGCTGTCGAAAGCCTAACGCAACCCTCCTCCTTTATCCGGGCTTGGGACCGGCCATGCAAGGGTGATCCCTTGCATGGGCAGAGTTTTACATGGGTGGAGTTGCATGGTGTGCTCATACTCTCTCAAAAATAGACTAGTTCATTGAAAGAACAACTATACTTTATGCAAACGGCATTGTCGTAATCATCCTTTGCAGTGGAAAATTAATACATATGTATTGATAAAATTGTGAATAAAAAGAACGTGTGACATAAAGAGATTTTCATTCTCATATACGTTAACAATGAGGACTTGTAAAAGCTTTAGCAAGAAGTCAGAAAACATAATTTCAACTGATATATCGATCCAAAAGAAAAAAGATGAAAATGTTTCTAAGAGCTAGATTGGTAGTATCAGTAACTTACTAAGTACCAACGATTCTGGTATTGTTATTAGCACTGTTGTCTTCATAAAGTTTTGCCAGACCAAAATCAGATATCTTCACATTCAGATCCTTGTCGAGCAGAATATTTGAAGCTTTTATGTCTCTGTGAACTATCTTCAATCTAGATTCTTCATGGAGAAATGTCAAGCCCTTGGCTATTCCAACACATATCTTACGACGTGTCGGCCAATCCAATTTTATCCTATTTGGTGTTCTTTCTGTGCTCATTGAAACCAAAGTCGTAAGAAATAGAAGCAGAAGAAATGCAGGTAAGCTGGTAAAAGATAGAGTCCTGAAACTTAAGTTTACCAAATAGGGCATGGGCAAGCGAATTATTTTCCATGTACTCATAAACAAGCAATAGTTGATCTCCTTCTATGCAACATCCATGAAGCTTCACAAGGTTTGGATGCTGCACTGCAGAAATCATTCCCATCTCATTAATAAATTCGCGGTTGCCTTGCTGGGATTTGGATGCAAGCTGCTTAACTGCAACAATGGTTCCATCAGATAAATGGCCCTGCATAGGCCCAGGTGATAAGTTTCATTATCATATTAACCAGAAAGACACTAATAAGACCTTATGTTAACGCTTGAATCTTGAGGAACACGCCTTGCCACAGTATGCAGAAAGACAGCATGATTCCTAACCCTTATCTATCACTAATCTTTTCACACTGATTGTTTCAGAAATATAATTCAAAACCCTGATAAAGAAGGCTTTCAAGTTCAATAATGCAGACTAGCTTGTTCCAGTAATAAATAAAGATATCCAAATTAAGAAAGAATTCATGTGAGAATCCAATATGACTCCTCTTACATTGCCCTATGCAAGAACACCATGTCTTTCCGGTTCGTTTCATGACTTAGGGGCATACCTTGTACACTGGTCCAAAACCTCCTTCTCCTATCTGATTTGAAGGATGAAAATTCCTTGTGGCATCTTTTATTTGGTGCAGGGTGAATGTCCCACCTCTATGTTGTACTATAAAAAGCAAAACAGGTTAGAAACATTCTTAAATTTGTGGATGAACAGTCATCTTCTTTCCTTTCTAGTGTGCTAAGTGCATAGTGAAGTGTATATTCACATGTAAATGACTGAATAACAATAACTACAATTTTTTGTCTCCTCTTTTTATAGTAGTTGATGAAGAAAAAATGGTAGCTTATGTTCAGGAAAGCAATTGAAAATTTATCTAAATCTGCATTAAGATTGTTGGAAAGTTTTACTGCAAGGGTAAGTGCTACTTCCGTAAGTCCATGCAACAAAAGCTCACCAAACATAACTAAGAAATCAAATTTTGCCACTAGAGCCTCTGCACTGTTATGTAATAAAAGATACTTTTTAAGGTTATATAAAAAAGGTCAGATATACCTAGGGAACCAGAGCTCTCTTGTTTTCATTTTGAAGAGTATTTAGGATCATATGAAGAGGTTGGGTATGTGATGATAATGTCAAAGTGGACATCAATTGGGAACTACTTGTGTTAGGGTGCTGTATAGGTTGTTTATATGTACACTGACATTAATGTGGACAGATGTTTAGAAAACCCATAGGATAAATATTCACAGCATTAGTCGATCAAATTTGTGAAATAAAAGTTTGCAAGATCACAAGGCAACATGTACAACTTGTTTCAGTTATTCTCTCTGCTCTTACCTTTTTTAACTCGATGAATATAATGGATGCCCATAAGGATGATGAACAAGCTGACAGCTAGAGCAGCGATCACTATAGCAACAACAGACTTGACTTGGTTTCTCATTGGAACCCTGAAATCTATACAGTAAAAGATGTCCACAAAGGGTAAGTAGTCAAAGGAATGCCAAATGCAAACAAGCGCATGTCTTTTGTTGTTTACTTAGGGACTGTCAAACTGTCATGGTCCTCACACAAGTAGTAGATAGTGCCAACAGGTTAATGAAACTCTAAATCACTTCACAGATTCCTATCCTTGTACATGAGTAGTGTGCAAGTTGACTCCACACTAAAGGATAAACCAACATTTGGGCAAAATATTAATTTATGTTAGAAACTAAACAAAATTTAGAGTTACTAAAGGTTTGTCGGCGACCATATCAGAAGTCTCTAAGCTTTTCTGTTTGACAAATTATCTTGTCCTTGATCAATGCACAACCTTTTCCTTAACAACACTGCCACAGGACATACTATGGGGATCCTCATTTGGTTTCTCAAATAGAAACTCAACTACATGATGCATTAGGGTGTTGCCTGACTGAAAATTAACTAGTATAACAGATAGAATGCACCAATAGGCCAAAGAAGAGGATCCTACCAGCAGTCACTTCAATAGCAGATATCAGAGGACCGTAGACTCCCCTATATGGAACTACAGTGGTGCCTTTTCCAGCCCAAAAGAGATGAATCTCTAGAGTGCCTTCCGTCACATGGGCTGGCAATGGCACAATTACAGCCTTTCCAGATCCATTAGCCCACTCCCTTATGTTGAAATCCTTCAGTACTAGATTCTCCTGCATTTCCATGGTTTAGTGCCAACTCAAAATAATTTTGAATAAATTCTTCAAATATGAACCCTGACCTGTACATATACATCAAATATACGTCTTGCAAGGCTGCTAAAGTTTCTATCATCTGTCATCACTATTTCTGCGAAATGGAGTTTTACAGTGTAGGGTCCATTATGAAGACATAGTCCATAGTACTTGAGGGAGAGTGGAGAAAGGCGTGCTGTCATGTAGAGTTCTGGGTTGTCAATAGAGAGAACTGAGGTATTGACTGCAGTGTACTGATCAGTTGGATCTTCATTATCAATGTATGTTCCCGTGCTGCTCATTGCCCAATTTCCGTTGGGGCCCTCAAAAAGTGTTGCGGCACCGCTTGTTTCTCCATCCTCTTCAAATGTCCTTCCTTGAATGGTTGTTGATTCTTTGGCTCCACAGTCTATAAACAAAGAAGAATCTGTGGCGCCCCATGTTTCCAATATGTGGAAACAAACTCAGAACAACTTATGCTTGGATAAGGAGAAAAGAAAGTCGGGTTCATCAAGAAATACAAACAAGATGAAAGATAAATGCAGGATACATACATTTACTTTTACCAGAACAAGGGTAGTTCTTTGTTAAGCAATTGGGAATATCCTGTCTGCATCAATATTCAGTGTCAAAGATGTGGTCAGTAAATGTTTCATAAAGCCATAAACTTCAAAGTGACCCAGAATCGGTTAGTTCTTTAAGTTTAGAGCATTATCAGAAAGCTTATATGGTACCAGAATATAAGGAAATGCTTACTTCTTTTCCGTTTCTATTGAATATCCCTCGACCAAGTTGCTGAAAATCGAAAAAGATGAAAGATGAAAGTAGAAAAATAATGGGCTATAAGCATTCAAAAGCTCAAGAAAAGGGAAACACTTACACATTCTTTATTTGACACTTAGGTTGTCCACCATTAGTTATTCCTATAAAATTGTTGAAAGACAAATCTCTGTGCAACAATTAAAACAAGATAGCGGATGGCTATACTTTAGAAGAACTCACAAGATAGCACCAAAGGAATAATTAATGAAGAATTTTCTAACTTATTTTCTTATTTAAATTTGGACCACATGAACTAAAAACAAGAACTCTCAATAGAGGATGGCTAGCCCCAAACCTTGCGGGCCAAGGAAATTATGGACACCAAGCCAGCTCACATTCTATGGGGGCCAGGAAAATGTCAGCCCAATGCAGCACAAGAGCCAAGGACCTGGCCTGACCAGCCCTTGTTGCGGAAAAGAAATCCGAGTCCTAGAATTCTATATATACATACATATATATATATATATACATATATAGAGAGAGAGACTAGTATATGGTAGCACTATTAGATGCCAAAATATCCAAACAAATATCAACCATCCATTTTCAAAGATGGTTGGTTGAGATTTAAATATAAAAAGCACAAAGTACAAGTGTGAACAAATATATATACAAAAGTATAAGTATACCTTTTGTTTTTAAACTTAAATCTCAACCATCCATTATCTTAGAATGAATGGTTGACATTTGTTTGGATACACTTGCATGTATGGTGCTAGCCTCTCTCCATATATATAGACACACACACATGGTCCTGCAGGCCAATAGGCCAGGATAAAAAGCCCTTCAGAGAATATGCTCATATTTGGACATAGGCCCCACTATATTTCCAGGATTGCACCGCCTCCACAGGTCAAGATCCATTTTGACAACTCTACTCAATGGAAAAATAAGCAAGCTACAATATATGTGTGTGTTAATGTGATACATGTATGAAACAAATCTACCAAGAACAGCTAGTTGAGTAGGCAGCTATATGCTTGGTTCACCGATCTCCTATAACATAGTGAGCAATTTGTATGCCTATGATGTGATCGTAAGGATATTGGATTTGTCATTGAGTAAAACTCAATTATGATGGAAGACATTGAATGGAATTGATAGAAATGATAGATCAAAGATGGCACACGACACTTAAATCAATGGGGAATGAGCAAAGGTGATGCACGACCACCTTCTTGGGTGGTGGCTCCCTATTCTTTTATTTCTCCTCTCTTATTTAAACCTAAAACAGGATTACACTTATATAGTGCTTTCTAACTTGAAAGACACATATACCCTTACAAAGGCTTACTTAAGATATAGCTGGGTTACATAAAATCTAGAACCCTTTTTATTGGATTTCAGGTCCAACAACACTCTCCCTCAATTTGGGAGGAATATGCTAAGACTCCCAACTTGATGCACAATTTGTCCAAAGTGGGTTTTGAGATTGCCTTAGTGAGAATATCTGCAATTTGGTCTTCGAACTTCATGTGTTGCACTTGTATCACTTTATTTTCAATTTTTTCTCTTATGAAGTGGTAGTCCACTTATATGTGTTTAGTCCTCTCACATTGTATAGGATTTGTAGCTATTTGTTTGCTGCTTTATTATCTGTATATAGGACGATCGGAAGATGAACTTTTCCTTGGAGTTGAGTAATTAAGGAGATTAACCATAGGCCTCTCTTGTACACTTTATTAAAAAACATGTCTTTTTGTTTTTCGTCTCCAATACTGATTTTTTCTTGAGATTCTTCAAGTTTATCTTCACTATGTTCTTCAACCAGCATCGGTATTAGTGGATCTTCAACGTTAGGTTCAGATTCTTTTGTTGACTCCCCCTTACTACTATAATAGTACTCAGTTTTATAAAATATAACATCTTTGGACATGAAGAATCTTTTTGAAATAGGATCATAGCATCGATATCCTTTTTGGAATGGAAAATACCCTATAAATATACACTTTATAGCTCATGGATCGAGTTTATCTCGGCCTTGATGATGCACATACATAACAAACACATCCAAACACTCTAGGCATTAAGTTAAACAATTTTCCATTAGGAAAAAATATTTGTAAAGGTATCTTCCCTTTAAGAATTGTAGAGGGTGACTTGTTTATTAGGTAGACCACTTTAAAAATTGCTTCACCCCATAGGTATTTTGGCACTGAACTTGCAATTATCATGGTCCATGCAACTTCTAGAATATGTATGTTTTTTCATTTTGTTGCACCATTCTATTGTGGTGAGTGTTTGATGTACTATTCCATGTGTTGCCAAGTAATTTTGGAGTATGCCCGATTTAAATTCACCCCCATTATCTTATCAAATCAATGGAAATATCGAACCATTCACTAAGTAAATAATAGTAAAGCAAGAATAGTCATGTATAAAAGAAACAAAGTATTTGTGTCTACTAAGAGTAGAAACTGGGGATGACCCCATATATCAAAATGTATCAAACTAAATAGACTTTGAGTTCTTGATATACTCTTTGGAAAAATAGTTCTAACATGTTTCCCTAATTGACATGCTTTATATTCTAGATTAACATCCTTACTGAATGTCATTGATTTAGGTAGCATACAATAACAATAACTAAGCATTTTCCCATACTAGATGGGGTCGGCTACATGGATTCTTTGTTTCCATATAGCCCTATCATGTGCCATGTTAGCAGTTAACTCACAATAAGCTCGATCATTCTTTATTGTTTCTTTCAAACACTTTTGTGGTCGTCCTCTACCTCTTTTAATACTTTCAAAATCTAGTTTTTCATACCTTCTTAAAGGTTCTTCTTTTGATCTTCTTTCTATATGTCCAAACCATTTTAAACGATATTCTCTCATTTTATCCTCTATTGGTGTCACTCCTAATTTGTTTCTAATAACCTTATTATGGATACGGTCTTTTCTTATATTACCACTCATCCATCTCAACATCTTCATTTCTATGACATACATCTTTTGTACATGTTGATGATACTCAGAACCATAAAACATGACAGGTCTAATTATTGCTCTATAATATTTACCTTTTAATTTTAATGGTATCTTCTTATCACAAAGAGTATTTGATGCGCCTCTCCATTTTAACCAACCAACATTAATTTTATGTATAACATCTCCATCAATTCTTCCATCACTCTCAAAAATTCACCCTAGGTATTTAAAACTTTTCTTTTGGGGGATGCAATGTGTGCCAATTTTAATTTCTCTGTCCCCTTAAGTAACCAAATAATCAAACTTACATTCCATATATTCTGTCTTTATTCTACTAAGTCGGAAGCCTTTACTTTCTAATGTTTCTCTCCATAGTTCCAATTTTTTATTAACTTTTTCCTTAGACTCCTCCACTAATACAATGTCATATGTAAATAACGTACACCAAGGTACTTCATCTTAAATGTGTTTTGGTAACTTATCAATCACCATTATAAATAAGTATGGACTTAAAGTTGATCCTTGATGTAACCCAATATTAACTTCAAAGAAGCCTGTCATTCCTTCATGAGTCCTCACACATGTTTTTGCACCATCGTACATGTCTCTTATAAGGTTTATGTATGTCAATGGAATATCTTTTTTTTCCAAGGTTCTCCAAAGAACCTCCCTCGGTACTCTGTCGTAAGCTTTTTCTAGATCAATAAATATTAATAAAGAAACTTCACTTGCTAGGATATTGCTCTTCACGTTTTTATATTCAGGTGAAATACACTTATATAAAGGAAGACTTATATTGTGCTTCTTAACTAGGGCTCCCTCTTCTTTTATTTCTTCTCTCTTATTTAAACCTAAAACAGGATTACACTTATATAGTGCTTTCTAACTTGAAAGACACTTATACCCTTACTAAGGCTTACTTAACACAAAATCTAGAACCCTTTTTATTGGATTTTGGGTCCAACAATAGAAGAACTATTAAATGATTTGATACAAGAAAAGGCTGCCTTTCCTCAAGTATATCCTAATAGTACTTTCTAATGTTCGGTGTCATAGAATTCACAAGAAAAATTGAAAGTAATGCATTTTAAGACCACATTGCTTTCATAACTCAAAGCTCCTGTTATGCTGTAGATAACTCCTACCTGTACTATTTGATACCGTTTCTTTTAATAGGTCACAGTTTTTTTAATAAAGGTAGGCTTTCCACACCAGGTAAAGGGGAAAAGTTGCCTTATTGGAGAAGCTATATGTGAATGGATTCATATTCTATTTGTTGATTACACTTGATATTTGTATGCGGTTTACACTTGATTTATCTTTTGAATTGCCTTTCAACTTGATTAAAAAATATGCCCTGTTAATTGGTTATTATTCATTTAACTTCGTACTTGAAGAAAACTTGACTGCCTTAACTGATCAACTAACGGATGACCACCCTCACTTTCCCTGTGTAGCATGAAACAAGGTTTCCAATGATAAACATGTGATCATTCTTCCGCAATTATGCCTAGTGTAAGTTGCATCTCTCCATCTGATTTTCTACTTGAGTCTGGGCCTAATATTGACTGCCCAAGACACCCGTCTTCAGATGAGTCACAAATCATGTGAATAACTGCGGTAATATCAAGATATAGGTTAAATTTTATTGATAAGCTGGATCATAGTTATACAGATTTATTTTCTGGACAACTCATTCTGCTTTTGAGCAGGCTCTACCAACTTTTACTACAGCCTTGTTTGTATTAGTTGGCTTCATTCCTTAGACCATGTAACTTTGACACAAAATGCTTTAACTTCATAAAGATGCTTCAAAGAAATATTCAAGAAAACATACACGTTGATGTTTGCAGTCAAGATCCAATCAGGGATGAAGCCAGTGAGGTTATTGCTCGTTAGGAACCTGAAATGGATAAACAATGTGAATACTTCCAACTTTTACCTTTTTGTGCACTTCTCACATTTCATTATAACATAATGCACATGAAATATCAAAAGTTTACTCACACGTGCTTTAATGGTCGTTTGTTTATAAAGTTCGGGATGTTACCGGAAAGACTATTAAAGCTCAAATCTCTGCAGGAAAGCAAAATCATCAAATATGTATAAGATGGATGTTTGTTAACCTCATAAAGATACTAGTAGGACCTTTTTATTCTATGGTCCAGTGAGTACTTACAAATGTTGTAGTCTTGGGAGGCGGCCAATGTCATCTGGGATTTGGCCAGAGAGGTTGCAATTCCTTAGAATCCTAAAGCATAAAATCAAGGAGAGTAATTGCTTTGGTTCTGGAATTGAATTTTAAGAACCATTTTGTTCAAAAGTCTAAGATATACAGAACAAGATCTCTGTTATACAACTTACAGCATCTCAAGTTTGTTCATTTGACCTATCTGAGGGATTCTGGAGCTCGTACCCTTGATATCACTTATCATCCTGTAGTCAAAACGGCTGTGATGGTCATACATACACTATTACCGAAAACTAGTACACTATTACTCAATTAGTAGTTTAGCCAAAGGAAAAGTTGGCATACAGACGTATCAGGTTCGTTAGTCCACCAATGCCTGAAGGAAGGGGCCCCTGTAAATCTGTTCCTTGGATTGAACTGAAACACCATCATGAAACCAACATGATACGAGATATTTATGTCATTACACTCTAATTTCAGATATTATCAAGAACTTACAGTCTTTTCAGTTCAGTCCAACTCCCAAAGAAATCTGGCAGTCTTCCGGAAAATCTGGTATCGCTTATCCTACTGTTTGACAAATGAAATCATTTAGGTTCATCCATATTCATGCCTATGTGTACGTCAGCAAACATGATTACAAATATATGTGTACATATAAGTGACAATCAATCTCTATGTGTTTAGTTCGCTCATGGAAGACTGGATTAGAGGCAATGTGCAAAGCTGCTTGATTATCACAAATAAGATTCATAGACCCTATTTTACAAAACTTTAACTCGTAAAAAGTTGTTTTTCACCATATGAGTTCGCATGTAGTAAGAGCCATAGCTCGATACTCTGCTTCGCACTAGATCTAGCAACAACATTCTCGCTTTTTGCTTTTCCATGTAATGAGATTGCCTCCAACAAGAACACAATAACCCGAGGTTGATCGCCTATCACTTGGGCAACCAACCAATCTGCATCGTGTAGGCAATAATATCGTATGACCTCTATTCTCATAGACCAACCCCGTCCCGAGAACCTTTAATATATCTCAAGATCCGAATTATCGCGTCCCAATGAATGATTACAGGAGAGTTAAGAAATTGGCTCACAACACTAACAAAAAAAAGAAATGTCCGGCCGGGTCATAGTAAGATAATTCAACTTCCCTACTAGTCTTCGATACCTTCTCGATCCGAATAGGGTTCCCCCCCCGATCCGGCATAAGTTTAACATTAGGATCCATAGGAGTGTCAATCGGTTTACAATTTATCATTCCTGTTTCCTCCAAAATATCAAGAGCATACTTCCTCGAGATATAGCAACACCAAGTGCTTGGATTGAGCTACTTCAATTCCAAGGAAGTATCGTAACCGTCCCAAATCTTTGGTTTGGAAATGTTGAAACAAGTGCTCCTTGAGGCGTTTGATGCCATCATGATCATCTCCCGTAATGACAATGTCATCCACATACACAACAAGATAAATGCACCGATTAGAGGGAGAATGTTTATAAAACACAGAGTGATCTGCTCCACCGCGAATCATGCCGAATTGTTTAAGGACCGCACTAAATCTCGCTAAACCAAGCTCGAGGGCTCGCTTCGAGGCCATATAAGGCCTTATGTAACCTCGCAAACATATCCACGTGACTCCCCCGAGCAACAAACCCAGAGGTTGCTCCATATAAACCTCCTCTTCTAAATCACCGTGAAGGAATGCATTTTTAATGTCCAACGATGGAGAGGCCAACGCGCGCATGGCGGCCATGGATAAGAATAAACGAACAGAGGCCATTTTAGCAACTGGGAGAAAGTATCACCATAATCTAGCCCAAATACCCGAGTATAGCCTTTAGCTACTAAACGGGCTTTTAACCGATCAATTCGACCATCTCGGGGCCCACTTTGATAGCAAACACCCAACGACAACCAACGGTAGATTTCCCGAAGAAGAGGGAACAAGTGTCCAAGTGTTATTGGATTCTAAAGTCGCCATCTCGTCAATCATAGCCTGTCTCCATCCCGATGAGAGAGTGCTTCCCGGACAGCTTTTAGGAATGGAAACAGAGGAAATAGCAGACAAAGGCACAATGGGAAGGAGATAAACGGTGATAACTTAAGAAATTATAAATTGGATGAGGGTTACGAGAAGACCGTGTACTTTTGCGAAGAGCTATAGGTAAATCAACAGAGATGCAGTAGATCCGAGTAGGTTCGTAGATTGGAGCAAGATGAATCACCGGTCTCTTCAATAACAACTTCCTCCAATTGTGGTTGGCGAGGACGACGCCGATAAGTAATGAGAGGACGAGGAGTGGGAGACACGATGGAGAAGAAGACCGACAAATCGGTACTCGAAGAATCAAGAATAAGAGGAATAGGAAAATTGATGGGCAATACACTGGGATACGAATCTGTGTCACCGACGTAGTGAAAATAAGGTGTATCCTCAAAGAAGGTGACATCGCAGACATGTAGAAACGATGAGTAGAAGGAGAATAGCATTTGTATCCTTTTCAGTACACGAGAATAACCAAGAAAGATCGGTGAGTATGGCATCACCCCAAAATTTTAAAGGTGCATTGGCATGTAACAAAAAGAGATGCAGAGTAGTTTCAATAATATGACAATGTTTTCTTTCGGCAATACCATTTTGTTGTGGTGTATGTGGACAAGAGGATTGATGAATTATGCCATGAGAAGCCATAAAATGATTAAGGGGAGCGAGAAAAGTATTCTTTTGCATTATCACTTCACATGATATGCGAATAGGATGTCAAATTGGGTTTGAATTTCATTGCGGAAGTTCTAAAAAATTGGCCTTCATTAAAAAGATCAAGTACATCTTTAAAGTCATCAATGAAAGTAACAAAATACTTCTGACCCTCAACTTTCAAATTAGGAAAAACATAATAAAGCTTAGACACTGGTAAATGGCTTAAACGTCTATGCCAAAGTTGGGTCTCTGCATCTTGAGTAGTTGTCGCAGAAGTAGAATGGCGCGACGTGTCTTCTAGAATATATAATCCTCTTCAAAGACTACCATGACCAAAGGTTTTCCCCGTCTTCTGATTCTAAAAAAAACAACCAGAGGAATCAAATGTCACACTACAATTCAATGTACGTGTCAAGGTGTTACTGAGAGAAGATTTATAGGAAAGCTAGGAACATGGTAAACTAACTGTAAATATATGAGACATGTTGGCACACTTCCCTGTCCAATCATATAGGAGATTGATCCATCGGCCAACTTAATTGGCTCCCTATTTTTAAGTAGACGATATTCTGAAAAATATGAAGTCTCTCCAACCATATGATCTATAGCCCCAGAGTCAATAATCCAAATTTTAGAGTGAAAAGGTGAAAATGGTTCACCCTTCACTGTGTGTAGCATGGGCTAGAGTAGCCTGAGAAGTAGAAGCGTTCTGGTTTTCTGATAATTTTGTTTCTAAGCCTTCAATTCTCTTAATAAGTGTTTGAATATCATCTATAATAGGCATGGAACTATCAGCAGTATTGACTGAATTACTTCTTAGTATGTAGAAGTCTGGACGCCCATGTAGTTCCCAATAATTTTCTTTTGAGTGCTAATGTTTTCTACAATGAGAGCAAATAATTTTATTCTCATCAGAATAGGAGCGTCCTCTTCCACGACCTCTATTATAATGACCACCTCTTCCACGATAATGTGAAGTTTCTCCTCTACTTTGTAAGGCATGTTGTTCTGTGGTATTACTATTGTTCTTCTCTAAATTCCTGCGATCTTCTTCACGAATAAGTAAGGAGTACACTGTACCAAGTGAGAGAAGTTTGTTCCTGCCCAAAATGTTGATCTTTATAGTCTCAAATTTAGGATTTACACCCCACAGCAAGTCAAACACTTTTTTCTTTTCATTTTCTAAATTTCTTTCTGTATAACACGATGAAAACTTGATATTGGTATAAAAGAGAAGTTCATCCCATAATCCTCGAAGATTTGCATAGTACTCACTGATAGAACGATTTTCTTATTTACATTTTATCTTTTTCAAGGTTTTATATTCCTTTGCTACATTCTTTTTCCTCGAATAAGCTTTTAAAATTGCACTCGAAATTTTATGTGTCGAGTTAAGAAACAAAAGTTTTAGCTATTGTTGGGATCATTGATTGAAGTAACCAAGATGAAATTAACGCATCTTCTCTATGCCAACTGGTATATTGTATGTCATGTTGTGCTGGACATGGAATCTGTCCCATCATCTCCCCCTTGCTATTACTGCCAACTCCACTAACCTAGACCACTCTAAATAATTTCTGCCATCCAGTTTGGTAGAGGTGACTTGAAAATTGTCTACCTTGTCGTGTATGGGTTGTTCAGAAATTTCGTAGGAAGTTTCAAATCCCTTTTCCTTTTCTTGCCATTTGTGTGTGTGTGTATATATATATATATATATATTCTCAAGAACACACTTTTAGCTTTGTAAACTAGTGATTATACACCACCTAGTCTGAGCCTGCCATACAAAGAAAAGGCCGAAATCTTCACTCACAACTTCTACCAAAGCATCCGAATCCCAGATATGGAGAAAAGAATTAAAACCCAGTGAGGATGTAGATTGTGTTGGAGTCATCCACTTGCAATTTCTGGCTTTCTCTCATAGTAAATATAGATAAAACCGCAAGAAGTCAGGACATAAATCAGAGTAGCCTTTATTGGCACAACCCCTCACTATGTTTTCCGTAACCAACCAAGCTTCCAAGTATACACCATGAAAAAGGCAATAGTTATTAGGAATAAACCTTGTATTAATCAAACAGAGAAATAACTTACAATATGCGGCTGATTGGAGGCATTCCTCCAATATGCATCATGCCCAAAAATGGCACCCACTGTGCAGCCGTCCCCTTCCTTCTCTTATGTCTCTAACTAAACCCTAATCAACTATTAATACCCTATCTAACTTAATTTTCGAATCTACTCCTAATAAGTATTAGCTATTTCTAAGATGGCATAGGACTCAAAATGACATGAGACATGAATATGCATTTACAAGACATGAATATGCATTTACACGACCCAACTTTTATTACACTACACGACTTTCCTTAACACTCCCCTTCAAGTTGGGTGGAAAATGTTGATGACTCCCGACTTGGATAAGATCTCTTTTAATAGTTTGCTGGTAGTAGCTTTAGTTAAGAAATCAGCCCTCTATTTGATAGAATAAACATACTCCAACTGGAATTCTTTATTAGATATCTTCTCCCTGATAAAGTGGCAGTCAATTTCTATATGCTTGGTCCTTTCATGATATACTGGATTAGATGCCATCTGAATTGCTGCACAGCTATCACAATATAGAGGTATAGGATGGTTAAATGAATAACCCAATTCGCTAATCAATGAAAATATCCATTTTCCTTCATACATAGTTTGTGCTATAGCTCTATATTCAGCTTCTGATGTAGATCTTGCAACCACTGTCTGTTTTTTACTCTTCCAAGATATAATATTACCCACAAGTAAAGTAACATAGCCAGTAGTTGACTTTCTGTCATCATAAGAACCAACCCAGTCAGCATCAGAATAAAGTTCAATGTCTAAATTTGATGTTTTTGAATAAAGTAAACCCATTCCTAAAGTTGATTTGAGATATCGAAGAATTCTATACACCGCATCCATCTGATTTTTAGTTGGTGAGTGCATATATCTGCTCATATTCCCAATTACATACGTAATGTCTGGTCGAGTAATAGTCAAATATATGAGCTTACCAACTAGCTTCTGATATTTGTGGATGTCCTTGAACTCTTCATTGTCACCGTTAAAAAATTTCTGGTTTACCTCCATAGGAATGTCGCTAAGTTTGCATTCAAGCATTTGAGTTTCTTCAAGGAGATCCATGAGGTATTTCCACTGAGTTAAGAAGATACCTTTGTCAGAGTAGAGAACTTCTATGCCCAAGAAATAGTGAAGCCTACCCAAATCCTTAATATCAAATAATTTATGAAGATTCATTTTCAACTTTGATATTTCTTAAGGTCATCTCCTGTAACAATAATGTCATCAACATAAACAGCGGGAATAGATATTTTTGTTCCTTTCTTGAAGAATATTGTATGATCATTGAGACTTCTGTTGTATCTCATACTGCACACTGCTTTGCTGAATTTATCAAACCAAGCTCTTGGAGATTGTTTCAACCCATATATTGCTTTATTGAGTTTACATACTCTATTAGAAGATGACAAATTTATGGTCATTCCTGGAGGTAGTTCCATGTACACTTCTTCATTTAAGTCTCCCTGTAAGAAAGCATTTTTAACATCCAATTGCCATAGATCTCATCCCAAGTTTGCTGTCATACTTAGAAGTATTCTGATTGATGTAAGTTTAGTCACGGGTACAAATGTTTCTGTATAATCAATGCCATATGACTGACTGTATCCTTTAACATCCAATCTGGTTTTATATCTCTCCATTGTTTCATATGCCTTATATTTAATAGTAAACACCTACTTGCATCCTATAATATTCCTATCAGAAGGCAACTGTGTGATGGTTCATGTATTGTTTTTTATCAGTGCATTCAATTCTTCTTTAATTGCAGCTTTCCATAAGGGGCACTTGATTGCTTCTTCAAACTTCGAAGGAATCTTATGTTTTTCAGCATTTATAATGAAGTTTTGATAACCCTAAGAAGTGTTGGCATATGAAACATAATTAGAAATTGGATATCGTGCACATGTACGCTTACCTTTGCGAACAACAATAAGAATCTCAAGGTCACTATCCACTTGCACTTGAGGATCTGATTCAGGGGAAATCTCTTTAGCACATGATTCTTCTTGAGATTACACAATCTTCCGCTGTCCTTTCTTGTACGTCAGAATCTCTTTTGATTGCTGTGTGTTCTCACTCTGATGATCAACTATCTCATTATACTCCCCCTCACTAGGAACTAGTGGAAGGACACAAGATGGAGTTTTAGTAGATTCCATAGGAGTAGAATAATGAGTAAGTTCAAAGAAAGTAACATCCATGAAAACATATAGTTTTTTAAGCAGTGGGTCATAGCATTTGTATCTTTTTTTAGAGGTCGAATAGCCAAGAAAAATATACTTATTGGACTTGGCATCGAGTTTATCACGATTGGGAAGATAGACATGTACAAAACAGGTGCACCCAAAGATATGAGGAACTAGATGAAATGGTTTTGTTGCTTTATTAAGACTATGAATAGGACTCTCCCCCTGAATGGTATTACTGGGCATTCAATTTATAAGATAAACAGCAGTAAGGACAGCATCCCCCCAATAGAATTTTGGAACATTACTTTGAAGGAGAAGGGTTCTCCCTACTTTCAGAATAGGACGATTCTTCCGTTCAACAATACCATTCTGCTTAGGTGTATAAGGACATGTAGTCTGATGAATAATTTCCTGTGCTTATAAATAATTTTCTGAGTCCCAATGTATTCTCCCCCATTATCGGATCGAAGAATTTTAAGAGAATCATTGAATTGAGTACAAATAAATTAATGCACAATAGAAAAAATAGAGGCAACTTCAGACTTTGTTTTCATTAAGTAAACGATTGTAAGACGAGTACAATCATCAATGAAGGAGACAAAATACTTATGACCAAACAAAGAGTTGACTGGACTTGGACCCCATACATCAGAGTGAATAAGTTCAAAAGGTTTAGATCGTCGAGAATCACTTAAAGGATAAGATGCCCTTTGGTGTTTCCCAAGTTGACAGACTTCACATTCAAACTGAGATTTATTAGACTGGACTCTAAATTGAGGAATAACATATGGAATTTTTTACACTGGGAGATGACCAAGACGATAATGCCAAAGACGAAGATCTGCATCTTGAACTGGTGTTGTTAAAACGCTGTAAGAGGTTGAAGGCTGAGAATAGTCTTTAAGAATGTATAATCCTTTCTGTAGTTTACCATGTCTAAAGATTTTTCCTGTCTTCAGATCCTGAAATACACAACCAGTAGGATAAAAAGTTACACAACAATCCAAGGCATGAGTTAAAGAGTTGACTGAAAGAAGATTTATCAGAAAACTTGGAACATGATATACTGATGGTAAATCTGAAATACATGTAAATAGACTTCCCTGTCCAATCATATAAGTGAAAGAACCATCTGCCAATTTAATTGGTTCCTGATCGGTAAGAGTCTTATAAGCTGAAAAATATGATAATTCTCCAACTATATGATATGTATCCCCTGAATCAATTATCCAAGTTTTAGAATGAGAAGGAGAGAAGTGGTTACCCTTTACTGTATGGGTAGCCTGAGACACTGTAGCTTGGGTGGAGGAAGCAGACGATTGTTCAGAAAATCTCTATTCAAGACCTTCTATTCTTTTTATAATATCTTGAATGCCATCGGTGTTGGGAGTTAAACTTTCTGCAGAATGAATTGAGGTATTGTGGTTTCTATAGTAATCTGGTTTACCATGTAATTCCCAACAATGATCTCTGGTATGACGTGATTTGTCACAATGGGAGCAAACAAGTTTTTCTCTGTCGTCGGAATTAAATCGACCACGGCCACGACTCTGGTGTCCCCCTCTGCCATGAAAATGAGAAATGTCTCCTCGTACCTGAAGTGCATGCTGATCTGTACTAATAACATGATCCTTCTCAATATTCCTACAATCTTCTTCTCTGATTAATAAGGAGTAAATAGTTCCCAAAGAAGGAAGCTCTTCTCTGCCTAAGATATTCAATTTTACTGATTCAAATTCTGGATTCACACCCCACAATAAATCAAATACTTTCTTCTTTCACTGATAGACCGATTGGCTTGTTTGCACTTTCTGATTCTCTCTATAATCTCATATTCTTTTGCAACATTCTTCTTCCGGGAATAAGCCTTTGCTACTGCACATTAAAACGCATGGGCAGATTCTAAAAACATAAAAGTTTTAGCAATTAATGGAATCATTGACTGGAGCAATGATATTAATGTATCTTCTCTTTTCCAAGTTGAATAAAGACTGTCATGAGGCTGAAGATTGACCCATTAAATGTGCCCATCTCCCCCTTGCTACAATTGCAAGTTCCACATATCTTGCCCATTCCATGTAATTTCGACCATCTAATTTAGTCGTGGTAATATGAAGATTTTCTGTTTTTTCAAACAACCTAGATTGTTTGCCTGGATGAAAGGAATTGTCAATGCCCTTACCTTTGCTAGCCATTGATTATGAAATCTGAACTAAAAACTTAAGCAAGGCTGAATCGTGTATTGTGGTAGGACAGAAGGAAGGTCTTCTTTAATATTCCACGTGATGCAAGAAGTTATCCATAATGAGCCAGACGATTGAATCACTATCAACGATCCACGTGATATTAGAAACAAAAAATGCACAACTAAAGATTAATGAGGAGCACCCGTAATAGGATTTTATGATATTAATGGGAATCGGCCACACAAAAGATAACGCACAATTGATTTTGTCCACTTTGAAGGATGAAAATCTGCACTTTGAAGGTCGATTGTATAACAGATTGCAATATCAAAGGATAAAGATGAAGGAGTGGTATTACAAGATCTATATGATGTCCACTTTGAAGGACAATGAAATCGGGATCAATGGGTAAATATCTGTCCATGCTATTCAATCTTGATCAAACAACACAAAGAATCAATATACTCTCTGACTTCAATAAACAAGTAACAATCGGAATTCCAAGTTCAAGACCAAAAAACGTATCAATCTATGATGATTGACACTGAACCTGACATCTGATACCATATTAGGAATAAACCTTGTATTAATCAACAGAGAAATAACTTACAATATGCATTGGAGGCATTCCTCCAATCTGCATCATGCCCAAAAATGGCACCCACTGTGCAGCCGTCCCCTTCCTTCTCTTATGTCTCTAACTAAACCCTAATCAACTATTAATACCCTATCTAACTTAATTTCCTAATCTACCCCTAATAAGTATTAGCTATTTCTAAGATGACATAGGACTCAAAATGACATGAGACATGAATATGCATTTACACGACCTGACTTTTATTACACTACACGACTTTACTTAACAATGGTATCAGCTGACCAAACAACTACAAAAGATTTCTAGATAAATGGAAGCAATACGTTGAGCAAGTGAACAAAAAAAAAAGTAGTTCCTTTATGTTGCCAAGGTATTCACGATAGGATGAGACTTGATGGCAGACAATAGGAACGCAATGAAATTTGCAATTTTACCAGCCCTTAACTTGATGTCAACCAATAACAGAATACGGCACCAATAGGAAGAACGACAGCCAACGAAGAGTCAACTGAACCACTTGCTGTGCAGTCAGACAGAAATCGGCAGAATCAATAGAAATTGGCAGATCTATAGTCGATGTTTGAAATAAAAGAATAAATCTAAATGGGACATACTAGATCTTCTTCCACGATTTTGATTACCTTCTCTTAAATCAAGATTCCCACCAAAACAGGCTCTGATACCATGATATTAATTAACCAATGTAAAAATACTTAGAAGATGTGGCAGATTGGAGACATTCCATCCAATCTGCCTGTGCACGAAGAGAAGGCCTTACACGGCTGCCTGCGTTTTCTCTCTGCTTAACTCTATCCTAAACCCTAATGTCTTATTTATAATGACCTTTTAACTTGAAAGACTAATATACCCTTATTGCTAATGATGTATTACATGTGAAACATAAGTGAACACGAGTCATATCTTTAACTCTCACTTAAGTGATCTTAGTGTATGACTGGCTATAATTCATGGGTAAGTGAAAACCATAACTATGGTCATGAAGTTCTTTTGACTAAACATTTTCTGATATAGAGAATGGAAAATTCATAGTCCATGCCTACCCATATCACCTCTACCATGCATCCATCCACCAAGTTTGAGTGCTAGTATCTTGTTTGCTTGTCGGAGGAAAAGAAAAGGTATCTTGACAAGTTGACACCATACATCAAAATCTACTCATGCGTGCAAGTTAGTACTAGCTCAATGTTGCGGCTGCTATCATAATCATGATCTCTTTGCTGTAATTTATAGGAAAAGTTAAAAGCATAGCTTTTGTCTTCATAATGAAGTACTTGTTTCTAAACCGTTTCCAAATATACACAAGGAAAAACTCATAGTCCATGCTGGCCTATTTCACATCTATGATGCATTTAGTCCACCAAAGTTTGAGCACTAAATATCTTGATAAATTTGCTTATAAGAGGAAAAGAAAAGGTGCCTTGACAAGTTCACACCACACAATGCTTAAGCCTACTCATGAATCATCATCCATACTAGCTCAAATTATGTTCTAGCTGCTGAAACAACTGTAGACATTCTTCTACCAAGTAAATTTAATTAGTGAACACGAATTCAAGAGTATGACTAGCTTTAAGATATCTTAATGCTTTCGAATTCTGTTTCAAGGTTTCCTTACTGTTATAGAAAAATGAATGAATATTCCTTACCAGAATGAAAGCCGGTCCTAACAATATAAGCAGAAGGAAAGGCATAATATGTCAATTTGTTCTTTTGAGGGCTTTAACATTTATGGTTTGGTCTATTGAGATCAAATCTTTAGCCATATGGAGTAGGTAAAAAATACTTCTAAAGTGCTGGAGAGTATTGCAGTCAGTCCTAAACTTGATGTGTTTTATGTGGGAATTAAGAAGCAGACACGTTCAAGACTCAGAGCCTTATTCCTTCACAAATAATTTGTTGCAACAATCAAGGGCCCTCATGTTCAAGCTATAAAAAGAGTACTGCAAAAGAAACAAGTAGTAGGAAATGGAGGAGAACCAGTAACTGTAAATATTTGTTGATGTATGAATGTTGAGGTGGCCAAGTCACAAATCGACAATATGTCGGTGAAATCGTCAAGCTATCAATGCATCCAAATATGGATGTCTCGAGTCAAGTATACAACAAGTCAAGAGTCAAGAAGGAGACGAATCACGAATCATGAATCAAAAGGTTGTGTAAGATAGCTTACTTATTGATATGCATTAGGGCTCTATTTATAGAGCATATGATACAACAAACGAAAGAAGAAAGAGAGGAAGCCCTGAGTGGACAGCATCTAGTCGTTGGAGGATTCCAACAGCTATATGGCAACAGGCCCTGGTGGCCCGTGCCATTTCTAACCAAGACATGGGCCCTAGTGGCCCGTGAGCCTATTAGAATTAACACTCTCCTCAAACTTACGGTGTATATACCGAAAGCTTGTCCAAGAAATGAAAGCGAGTAGCAGAGAGATTTGGTGAAGAAGTCGGCTAACTGTATTTATGATATAACATAACACAAATTGATCTTTTTCTGTAAGCATTCTTCATGAATAAAATGACAATCTATCTCAATATGCTTTGTTTGTTCATGAAAGGTGTTATTGAAAGCAATGTACATGACACTTTTATTATCACAGAACATAGTGACAGGTTGTTGAAAAGTAATGCCCATATCTCTCCGAACCGATGTAATCGAAGAAAATTCTTTAACAGCAATAGACATGGCACGGTATTCTGTTTCGGTGGATGAGAGCGACACCTTTTGTTTCTTTTTACATTTCTAAGAGATAAGTGATTCACCAAGAAAAACACAAAAACCAATCGTATAATGCATATTGTTGACATCTCCACTCCAGTCAGTATCAGTATACACACATAATCAAAAGACGAGAAAGAAGTTAAGAATACCCCCTTGTTTACATAACCTTTTATATACCTAATAATTCTCATAACACTCATATGAACAGTGGTAGGTGCTTGTTGAAATTGAAATTGACTAGCTATACGTACTACATGAGAAATATCGGGACGAGTAATACTAAGATAGGTAAGAGCACCTATAAGTTGTATGTAGGGAGTCAGGTCTTCTAATTTTTTTCCATTAATGGATCTTAACTTAGTACCAATGACCTCAGGACTATCAACTTGTTTATTGTCAGTAATACCAGATCTTTCAATTACATCATTTACAAATTTAGTTTGTGACATAAAATAACCATAACTATTTCTAACAATTTCAATACCCAAAAAATAATTAAGAAGACCTAAATATTTCATATCAAATTATTGATGAAGGTTATGTTTAACCTCTATAATCACTACTTTATCACTCCCAATGATGATCATATCATTCACATAAAAGAGTAAAATAACAATACTTATATCTGACTTTTATATAAACAAAGCGGTGTCAGTATAACAAGATTAAAGTTACGTAGATGCATAAAATTTATCAAACCATGCCTTAGGGGCCTATTTCAAACCATACAAAGCCTTTTTTAGTTTAATAACATGATCCTGGGTAATATTTAATCTGAGAGGAGGAGTCATATAAACATCTTCAGTTAAATGTCCATTCAAAAAATCATTTTTAACATAAGTTGATAAATATCTCAGTTTTAAATAGCACTAAGAGTTATGAGAATTATAATAGTTATCATTCTATCATAGTCAATGAAGATAATAATTTCATTAATAGGAATGATAAAACTTACAGATATTGGTTGCCTCCAATCTGCCCCAAAATGCAGGAAAACAACTCCTCTGGCTGCCGTCCAGACCCACTTCTTATTCATTAGGTTTAACCCTAATCTACTTATATATAGGTTGTCTAACTTGAATGACTAAATTACCCTTAAGTACTACTAAATTACCATAGCCTACACTAAGACTCAGAATGACACTTAAGGACGACTCTAAACAATACACGATACTTAACAATATAATCTATAAGACTCCCCCTCAAGTTGGGTGGAAGATATTGAGAATGCCCAACTTGGATAATGTTTCCTTGAGTTGTCTGCTAGTAGTAGCTTTAGTCAAGAAATCAGCCCTCTATTTTGCTGATTGAATATATTTCAACTTGAATTCTTGTCTAGATATCTTCTCTCTGATGAAGTGACAATCAATTTCTATAAGTTTGGTTCTTTAATGGTATATAGGATTGGAAGCCATCTGAATTGCTACATCACAATATAATAGAATAGGTTGAATATGAGTAAATCCAAGTTCACTTATAAATGAAGATACCCATTTTTCCTTCACCCATGGCTTTAACAATTGCTCTGTATTTTGCTTCAGCTGTAGATCTGACAACAACTGTCTGTTTTTTGCTCTTCCACGATATAATATTACTACCAAGTAATGTGACATAACTTGTAGTTGATTTATGGTCATTTTAAGATCCATCTCAATTGTTGAAAACGTGATTACGCAGCGGATAATCAATAAAAAAGATAAACACACGATGAAGAAGAAAAGCATGGAGATCGGAGAAGGGGGCAGACCTCCAATGGAGGCCGCCCCCCCCTCTTTCTCTCTCTTTCTTAATCCCAGCAACTTAAACCCTAATACAACCTATCAGCCCTTATATAAGGTGTTGTAAAATGTAAAATAACTAAAATACCCATAGTACAGAAAATTACCAAAATACCCTTACAACTTCAGACAATTACAATAATACCTAAAACATCAAATTTACTGTTCTAAAACATCAAATGTACTAAAACTGACTCTAAACTCATATTCTTCATCACCCCCCTCAAGTTGGGAGTGAAATACTACGAACTCCAAACTTGCAAAAACACAGGTTATTTCTTCATCACACTTGCACGAGCGATCTCTTCGAGGCTTCTATAAAATAACTTAAACAATCAAGAACACATGGGTAGCACACGACCCTTCTATGAGTGTCGATTACTCCCTCTTTCTTTTTCTCCATAAAGTGATTTGACAGCTACACTTTAAAAGTCATGTTTTTCTACTTTTAAGAAAGATGATCTTTTGTGATAGGAGGTACTACTCCACCATACACACTTCACACGACTTTTCCTGCACCCCTTCACATGGTGGCTATAGCCGGTGTGTTAGTTGGGTGCCCTCTCTCTACCACTCAAATAACAGAATACAAACGTCTGCTTATACTAGTCGGTCTGTGCCCCTTCACATGGTGACTGCAGCCGCTTTTCCAGTCCTCCTGACTGTTTACTTCAGCAACTCAAGGTTTTAATTTTCATGCTTCATGGTGATACTGCCACATTCTATATCAACAAATTTCTCTAGCCTTTTCAATGATTTAATTTTTCATGCATATGTAGTGAAAAAGACTGATTTTCTAAATTCTATCTTTCCTTCTAATTTCAATTCTGTTGTTTTTCCAATTAAGACAATCATCATGTACTAATCTCTTCTTTACTCTTTTCCTGTTTTTTTTTTCATCTCTCTTATACATTTCTTCAAACACTTGATGCACAGGTAAATATATCTTCTTGAGCATTTCAGCGAACACTTGATATGCAGGTAAACATCTCTCTTAAGCATTTCATCAAACACTTGTCCTGCAGAGTTAAATTTTCTGTGAAACATTTCATCAAACACTTGATGTGCAGATGAATATTTCTCTTGGACATTTCATCGAACAGTTGTCGTGCATCACTTTTAGATTACGAAAGCTGATGGTTTGCTGAATGATCTGATTGAATATGAAGCTGCCAATGGACTAGAAAGCACGACAGAAAAAATAACTCAGCCTTACAAGGATGTTTTAGTCCTTTTCCTGTATCCAGGTCTTCACCATACAATCATAACCAAGAGCACCAGATGCCATCATGTTCTCTGTAGGATGGCAGGATACCGAGATGACAACATGACCCTCCATACACAAAACTGTGTTGAGCTCGAAGAAGTCGAGAACTTCAGCAACTTGGTCTGCTAAATCGTCAACAGGAGGAGTTGGGACATCACATGATATGGCAGCTACGCCCAACTCATGTCCAAGTGGATCAATCTGATAGATGCAGAAGTTATCATGCAGCAATGAAGCAGCTTCTAGGCAGAAAAGTAATCCTTGGAAATATGACATATGGTTCAAAGCAATATCAGGATACGTGACAAGGGCTGGCTTATCTATATCACCAAATACGAATACAGAAACGGACTGCAACATCTCTAAGAAAACATTCAATGCATTTAATCCCCTCTAAGTCATTTTATGAAACATTTCTCGGATAAGTAAAATACTATCAGATTTCGCGTGCATGACCGCAGGCAGAATGCTTGCCCTTGTGCCTGCATACGGCATCATGTTCTTGCAAAGCCCCAAAGATTCCACAAACTGACCATTTGGTGCATAACCAGTGAGCAGGAAATTCCATGAGACAACATCTCGATGAGGCATTTCATCGAACACTTTACACGTGTAGACAACGGACCCGATACAAGAATAGGCCCTCGTGAGTTTGTTGCCTGCTCTCCTTCAAGGTGTTTGCTAGGGTTGCTCCGCCTCGGGTCATGCCTGGATCTACTCATTTGAAGGGATGCAGAACTCATTTGACCAATAAAGCTACTGGCGATTCTCTCATTTACAATCAACTCTACCCATTTGAAGGGATGCAGAACTACACATCAGGAAACGACATAAAGCCTTTAGACCCTCGGAGCATAGCAAGCATGGTTTACTATGGGACATCTGAGCCTCAACCGCATCATCCTTGCCTCGCATGAATGTGTCATTGTAATCACCCATGATCAAAGAGAAAAAATCTTCTCAATAGAAGCGATAATACCAAATCAGAAGCGACCGCTACAGCCGACAGCCGAGACATGACGACTAACTGCTATTGCTCCCAACGATCGAAATAGGCTCTGATACCATGTTGAAAACGTGATTGCGCAGCGGATAATCAATAAAAAAGATAAACACACGATGAAGAAGAAAAGCATGGAGATCGGAGAAGGGGGCGAACCTCCAATGGAGGTCGCCCCCCTCTTTCTCTCTCTTTCTTAATTCTAGCAACTTAAACCCTAATACAACCTATCAGCCCTTATATAAGGTGTTGTAAAACATAAAATGACCAAAATACCCATAATACAGAAAATTACCAAAATACCCTTATAACTTCAGACAATTATAATAATACCTAAAACATCAAATTTACTATCCTAAAGCATCAAATATACTAAAACTGACTCTAAACTCATATTCTTCAACACCAATCTGCATCAGAATAAAGTTCAATACCAAGATTGAAAGATTTGGAATAAAATAGACCCATGCCAGATGTTGATTTGAGATATCTAAGAATCTTATACACTGCATCCATATGATTCTTGGTAGGAGAATGCATATATCTACTAACAATGCTAACTGCATAAGTGATATATAGACGAGTAATTGTCAAGTATATGAGCTTGCCAACTAACTTTTGATATCTGTGAATATCTCTGAATTCGTCACCATCACCAATGAATAATTTCTGATTTACTTCCATAGGAGTGTCGCTTAGTTTACATTCTAACATATGTGTTTCTGCAAGGAGATCCATTATATATTTACGTTGGGTTAGGAAGATACCTTGGGTGGAATACAACACCTCTATGCCCAAAAAATAGTTGAGTCTACCCAAATCTTTGAGGTTAAATAATCTATGAAGATTTATTTTTAACCTGGATATTTCTTCAAGGTCATCTCCTTTAACAATGATGTCATCAACATAGACAGGAAGGATAGATAATTTTGTTCCTTTTTTGAAGAAAATTGTATGATCATTGAGACTTATGTGATATCCCATATTGCATACCGCCTTACTGAATTTCTCAAACCAAGCTCTTTGAGACTGTTTCAACCCATAAATAGCTTTATTTAGTTTGCACACTCTATTATTAGATATTTTGATATTCATTCCTGGAGGTAGTTCCATGTAGACCTCTTTATTTAAATCATCTTGTAAGAAAGCATTTTTCATATCTAGTTGCCATAGATCCTATTTCAAGTTCGCTACCATACTCAAAAGTATTCGTATGGAAGTAAGTTTAGCTACAGGTGCGAATGTTTTTGTGTAGTCGATACCATATGACTGACTATATCCTTTTGCAACTAATCTTGTTTTATATGTTTCAATAGTTTCATCTGCCTTATATTTAATAGTGAATACCCACTTGCATCCATCAATATTCCGGTCACGGGGTAGCTGTGTGATAGTCCATGTATTATTCTTCACAAGAGCATTCAGTTCCTCTTCAATTACAGCTTTCCATAAAGGACATTTGATTGCTTCTTCAAATTTTATAGGAATTTTGTATTTCTCAGCATTAATAACAAAGTTCCGATAATTCTCAGAAGTATTAGCATATGAGACAAAATCAGTAATAGGATACCGTGCACAAGTGCACTTACCTTTTCGAATAGCAATAGGAATTTCCAGGTATTCTTTCACTTGCAATCGAGGATCTGAGTCAGGAGAAATATCTTTGGTAATTTGATGTTGAATTGGTTTTTCTTGAGGGTAAATAATATGCATTCATCCTCTCTTATACACCACAATTTCCTTTGGTTCTTATGCCTTTTCTCTATAATCATCTGCATTATTGTCTACCTCACTAGGAATTAGAGGAAGCACACATGGAGAATTATGCTGAGGTATAATTGGATCCCCTTGGGAAGAATAATATGGAGTGGATTCTGTGAAGGTAACATCCATGGATACATATAGTTTCTTAAGAAGGGGATCATAGCATTTATAGCTCTTTTGAGAATTTGAATAGCCACACTTTACAGACCTCGGATCAAGTTTATCATGATTCGATAGGTGAATATGTACAAAGCATGAACAACCAAAGATACGAGAAACTGTATGAAAAGGTTTTGATTTCTTATTGAGGCATTTCATCAAACTTTCACCCTTGATCAGGCTTCTCCCAATAGAACTTAGGAACATTGTTTTGGAGTAATAAAGTTCTAGCTACCTCCAAAATATGACGATTCTTTCTTTCAGCAACACTATTTTGTTGAGTATAGGACAAGAAGTTTGATGAATAATACCATGAGTACGTAGATATTCTTGTAATTGCCTGCTAATGTATTCACCCCCATTATCAAAACGCAGAATTTTCACAAAAGTATTGAATTGGGTAAGAATAAATTTATGCACAATGGGAAATAGTAAAAACTTCAGATTTTGATTTCATTAAATAAACGATTGTAAGACGCGTACAATCATCAATAAAAGAAACAAAGTATTTCTGACCAAACAATGAAGTAACTGGACTGGGACCCCATATATCAGAATGAAGAAGCTCAAAAGGTTGAGATCTCCTATAGTCACTCAAAGGATAAGAGGCTCTTTGGTGTTTCCCAAGTTGGCAAACATCACATTCAAAAGATGATTTATTGGACTCGACTTTAAGATAAGGCAGAACATATTGAATTTTTGACACAGGTAGATGACGCCGACGACAATGCCAAAGGCGAATTTTTTCATCCTCAACTGCTGAAGCTGAAGCACTATAAGATATTGTATGCTGAAATTTATCTTCCAAAATGTATAAGCCCCTTTGTAGTCTACCATGATCAAAGATTTTTCCCGTCTTCAGATCCTGAAATACACATCCAGTAGAATCAAAGGTTAAAGTACAATTCATAGTACGAGTTAAAGAACAGTCTGAAAGCAGATTTATAGGAAAACTGGGAACATGATAGACTGATTTTAAGTCTGAAAAACATGTGGTATACTTCCCTGTCCGATCATATAAGTGTAAGAACCATCTGCCAATTTAATCGACTCCTATTTTTTAAGAGATTTGTATTCTGAAAAATATGATGATTCTCCTACCATGTGATCTGTTGCACCTGAATCAATTATCCAAGTTCTCGAATTAGAATGAGAGAGGTTGTTACTCTTTGCAGTATGAGTCGCCTGTGCTACTGTGGCATGAGAAGAAGATGGTTGAGATTGTGCAGATAATTTAGTTTCTATACCCTCTATCCTTTTAATAATCTCTTGAATTCCATCTGTATTGGGAGTTGGATTTTCTGCAGTATTAACAAAATAGTTTCGATTTCTATAATATTCAGGTCTGCCATGTAATTTCCAATAGTTTTCTCTAGAGTACCTTGATTTGCCACAATGAAAACATAAAGTCTTTCCTTTTCATCAAAATGAAATTTGTCACGTCCACGTCTGCGATTTTGTTGACCACCTCTTTACGATAATGTGAATTTTCGCCCCTTGTTTCAAGTGCATGTTGGTCTGTAACAGGATTTTTGTCCTTCTCGAGGTTTCTGCAATCTTCTTTCCTGATTAATAGTGAGTATACTGTCCCCAGTGAAGGAAGCTCTTCTCTGCCTAATATATTGAGTTTTATTTACTCAAATTTTGAATTCACACCCCACAATAAGTCAAATACTTTTTTCTTTTCAATTTCAGCATTTTTTTCAATGTGACAAGAGGAACACTTTATATTAGTATAATAAAGAAGTTCATCTCAAAGTCCTCGAAGATTTGCATAGTATTCACTTACGGAACGATTTTCTTGTTTACATTTCCTGATCTTTTCCAAAATTTTGTATTCCTTCACTATATTCTTTTTTTTGGAATAAGCATCGGAAACTGCACACCAAATTTCATGAGCAGATTCAAGAAACATAAATGTTTTTGCAATTGATGGAATCATAGACTGAAATAACTAGGATGATATTAATGCATCTTCTCTTCTCCAAATAGGGTATTGTGCATCATGTGTATCTGGGCTCGGTGTTTGACCCATTAGGTAAGCCCATCTCCCCCTAGCTATAACAGTTAGTTCCACAGATCGAGACCACTCTAAGTATTTTCTGCCATTTAGCTTAGTTGTAGTAATCTGAAAATTCTTTGATTTTTCATTGATAACATGCTCAGACATCACGAAAGGATTTTCAACCCCTTCTCATTTACTTGCTATATATATATCCAAATTAGAATGAGAGAATTTGTAGAGATCATATTTAAAGTGTAATCTGATTCAAGCAACAAAGAGAAGAAAACCGAATTTTAGAAGTTGTTACTGCCAAGGGAGATCCTTCAACAAAATCGCAAAGGGAGGTCTGCACACTTGAAAAATATGGCCTGATTTGCACACTTTAAAATATGGCATGATCATGGGAGGTCTACACACGCAAATGTGGAAGTTTGCACACGTAGATTGGAAATATGGCCTGATCTGTACACTTGAAAATATGGCCTGATCAAGGAAGGTTTGCACACGCAGAAATGGGCTGACTCTCAATCCAAGGTGTTCGGCTGATCAAGAATGGTTGTTGTCCTGCCACTTAGTTGTTGCAAATAACTCACCTTTTAACAAAGATTTCAGTCTGAATTCTTCCCAGAACTTTTAATCACTGCTCTAAGCCAAAAACTTCTTCTTTTCAAGAAACAAACTGCTGATTTACTAGCCTTATAGACTCTGATACCATGAAGATAATAATTTCATTAATAGGAATGATAAAACTTAGAGATATTGACAGATTGGAGGCCTCCAATCTGCCCCAAAACGCAGGAAAACTTCTCTGGTTGCCGTCTAGCCCCACTTCTTATTCATTAGGTTTAACCCTAATCTACTTATATATACGTTGTCTAACTTGAATGACTAAATTACCCTTAATTAACATTAAGTACTATTAAATGACCACTAAGACTCAGAATGACACTTAAGGACAACTCTAAACAATACACGATACTTAACAATATAATCTATAACAATCAATTCCATGCTCTTAAGCATAACCCTTGGCAGTCTGACCTTATATCTTTCAATATTATCATTGCTATTAGTTTTGATTTTTTAAATCCATCAACATCCAATAACCTTTTTATTCTTAGGCTTAGGAACAACATTCCAAGTTTGAGCTTTGTCTAAGACCCTAAGTTCTTCACACATAGCAACTTCTCATTCCGAAATATCCTTGGCTTGATGATAGAACATAGGTTCTTTTACTTGAAAAATAGTTACAATCAAGTTTTTACGTTTTGGTTCAAAACATTCATAGGAGAAAACGTTGAGGAGGTTTTGAAATTCTAGGTTCCAATCACGAGTTATTAGGCTATCTTTGTCGTCTAGTATAATGCAGCGGAAAGGATTCTATAATCGACTGTGTGTCAGAAGTTTCATCTAAGACATCAATTGTATTATGAGGAATATCATCATGACGAACTTCTGAGTCACTAGCATTGTCTTCCTCTAAATTGAAACAATCATGTGAAAATGATGTTTCTTTATTTTCAAACAATCTAGACTTATAGTAGTAGTCATTTTCAAAGAATTTTACTTCTTTAGAAACATACAATTTTTCATTAATAAGGTCAAAACATCTATAACTTTTTTTGTCAATCCGATAACCAAGAAATACACATTTAATGGCCCTAGGAGACAAATTATCATTTTTGTCTATATAAACAAAGCATTTGCACCCAAAAACTCTAAGTCTTTCAAAATAAGGAGAGAGATTATATAATTTTTCAAAAGGATAAAGATTTTCAAGACAAGTTAAAGGCATCCTGTTGATAAGGTATACAACACTAAGAGTGACTTTTACTCATAAAAACTTAGGAACATTATTAGCAATTAATAGACTTCTATAAGTTTCTAAAATGTGTTTATGCTTTCTTTCAGCCAAGCCATTTTATTATGGAGTTTTGGTCAAAGATTTTTTATGTAAAATTTCATTAGTTTAAAAAAAATGAAAATTATTTGACAAGTATTTTCCTCCAGAATGAGACCTAAAAATTTTAGTGGTGGAATCAAATTGATTTTTAACCATATTGTAAAAGATCAAGAATTTATCAAATAACTCTGATTTATATTTTAATAGATATATCAAAATAAATCGAGTAAAATCATCTACAAATATTACATAATAGTGGACTCCTCTCTTAGAAATAAGAGGAGCAAGACCCCAAAAATTAGAATGTATTAATTCAAAAGCTTTGCTTGGTACATAATTTCTTTCTCCAAAAAGAAAAAAATAGGAGCAAGACCTCAAATTTTTGTTCCCAAATTTTTTTCAACAAAGGAAAATTGCATAGTTTATGCATATCCAAATATCCAAGTCGTTTATGCCAAAGAGTAGCATCATGGGCTACATTACAAGATTCAAAATTTGGCACAAATAAACAATCCATTTTGTATAGTCCACTTTCTTTATGGCCTTAACTAACCACCTTCTTCGATTGGTGATATTGTACCATACAATGCTTGAATGAAAAAATGACTATATAATTATTATCACAAATTTGAGCAACCGAGAGTAAGTTCAAATTGAGTTTAGGTATAAAACTTACATTTTGAATTTTAAAATCATCTTTTTCAAAAATTTTATTTTTTTTCAATTTGAAGTTTTGTACCATCAGCTGTAAACACATGTTTTCCAAATATATCTTGAGAAATTTTTAAAGATTTATCACAATAGGTCATATGAAAAGAAGTACCCGAGTTTAAGAACAAAGACATACTAAGTGGAGAGAGTGTTTCCGAAAATGCTTGTCTTTTCTTGGAACATTTCTTCTATGTAAGCTTTGATGTTGGGAGGCAAGACTTCTTCATCCTTGTCTTATATAGCTCCTACATTTCCATATTTCTTTCGAAGAAGAGGACAAGTGGTTTTGATATGACCACTTTCCTTGCAATAATGGTACATTGTGTTCTTGTTTGGCCATGGTCCCATAGGCTTTTTGTTTGATCAATCTCTTTGTCCTTCAAAGTTTTTTACATGAGGAGGCTTGTATGTCTTCATATATACTCCCGGCTTGGAGGTGGCAAGAACGGCTTCTTTACTATATTTATATTTTTAATCTAGTTTCCTCTATAACTAGATTAGCCAAAAAAGTGTCTCCCTTTAGTCTAGGTTTTCTATGTATTAGGTTGAATCTAATATTTTCAAATAATCCCTTATTCCATGCATAAACAAAAAAAAATATTGATTGTTTAAAAACTCTTGAAATTCATCCATTTTTTTAGTCTTTTAAATTTACAAAACTTCTAAGTTGAATCCATAACTCCGAAAACTCATTCTGATATTTTCTAATGCTTAAATGACCTTCTTTAAGCATTATCATTATTTCCATTAAATCAATTTGAAAAATAAAATCATCTTGAGAATGGATCTTTTTTAAATATTTCCAAGTTTTAAAAATATTTTCAAAAACACTAATTCGATTTCTAAGTTTTTCAACCACAAATTGACAAATTATCCAAGTTATTTTTGCATTCATTTTTCCTCCAGTTTTCAAATCTTGATTATATTTTTCTCGGGCATTAAAAGCATCATTATCATTTAAATCTTTAAATCTAAAGTAGGTTATTGAATTGTCCCATCAATGTAATCCTAAAAACCTTTAGACAAAAAATAATTTTTCATAGTTCTTGCCCAACTTTGATAGCATTTTGGGTTAAGAATATATTTAAAAGACTCATTTTTGCTATCTATTTCAAGAAACAAACAAAGATCTTAGTGTTACCTCAAGTTTGAAGTGTCAAATAAGCAATTTCATGAACTTTTTAATCTTGGCTCGCTTCTCGATGTGCTTGAATTCTTCAAAACGAGGCTCTGATACCGTGTAAATATTTGTTGATGTATGAATGTTGAGACAGCCAAGTCACAAATCATCAATATGCCGGTGAAATCATTAAGATATCAATGCATCCAAATATGGATGTCTCGAGTCAAGTATACAACAAGAGTAAGAGTCAAGAGTCAAGAAGGAACAAATCATGAATCAAAAGGTTGTGCAAGACAACTTACTTATTAATATGCATTAGAGCTCTATTTATAGAGCATATGATACAACAAATGAAAGAATAAAGAGAGGAAGCCCAGGCCGGCCAGCATCTAGCCGTTGGAGGGTTCCAATGGCTAGTTGTTGGCTAGCCATTAGAGGCTGGAGCTCCCTCCAACGGCTGTATGGCAATGGGCCCTGGTGGCCCGTGCCATTCCTAACCAAGACGGGCCTGTGAGCCTATTACAATTAACAATAACTAGGCTACTTTCTAACTTCCGTAAACTGATCCCACTTTTTTCCATCCGTAGCTTAAATGAAAGTAGCAATGCAGATAAGTGGTGCTATGAAAATGTGCTCTTGATTTCAAATCAATTGCTTTCAGGTAAAGGGAAAAGGCGGAGTCTCTTACAAATCACTCATGTTTGTGAGTTTTGCCATTGTTGTTGGTAATTCTCCTGTAAAGTTGTTCGAAGATAGGATTCTAGTATTGAAATCAAATATGATTCATATTAGTAAGAGAAGATAAGAAATGACCAATGACAATTGTCCACATAATAAGTAATCTTACAGTCTCTGTAAATTTGTCAAGTTTCCAATATGTGGAGGAAGTGGTCCTGAGAATTGATTATTATCCAAAGTTCTGCAGTTAAAATTTCTAATGAGCATGAGGCAATTAACTTTGTGCTAAGAATAAAAAACACAAAGTATTCAAAAATATAGTAAGCTAAGAAAAGAAAATATCAGAATGTCAAACTTGCATATTCATGAGAGTGATCATGTTTCCAAGTTCCTCTGGGATTGGACCTGACAAGCGGTTTGACATGAGTGACCTGATGCGACAAAGGAAAATCTTCATAAATTCATGCATCAAATAAAATGAAAAAGATGACTTCTAAGTTACCTGGTCTGACCAAGGAGCATCAGGATACAAATTCATGCATGTGATGAATAAGAAAAGAATGCCGTTTTGTCAGTTTCATGTTGATAAACATATGGAGTAAGCAAAGGTTATAGACAGTGACATGTTTAGATTAATGAAAGGATATCTAAATTCATCTTCTAGCTCTCTTGAGCAATGAATTTTAGAAAAGGGTCACAGAATGTGTAAACCCATGAAATGCTCCACACCCTTCAAACAAAATCTTTCCTATTACATCAGCTGTTTTGTTAGTCAAATAATACCAATTTTGGTGTTAGCCTTTTCCTTGTTTATCTAAATTCATAGGTCCAATTATTTTAACAAAGTATTCCAATTTGCATCTATTAACAAGCCTATGCTAGAATAGTGTGTAGCTACTAGAAATATCAAGTCTTGAAAAAAGATCACTCCCTATCAACAAGTTGTCAAAATAACATACATGTGGTTTTTGAGTTGCTTTTCCTCTCTGAAATTGTGTTTTCCACTATATATGCTGGAAGAGGTAAAAGCATATAAATGTGTAATTGGTTCACTATTGCATAGCTAGATGAATGAAAAGCAATACAGGTGGTTATTTGTGCACTCTTTTGAAGCTTTAGGGTATATCTGGAAAGGTTGTTATACAGTCTTTCAATAGTGCACCAAAAACCTGTCTTTCCCAGAAATTAAAGCAGTTGTATCACTCAAAAGTTTTTCCAATTGTAGTCTATAGCATATATAAAGATGAATTGACCTTTAGACTAATAAGAAAACGATGGTGAGTGGTTATCTTCCATCTTGATGTTACAAATTTTCTGTCTCTGATTCTTCTTCTGCATTACTTTGAAGGTCATATAAGATCCTACCAATATGTTCAATACGGTGTTTTAAAACTTGTATAGCTGTTAGAATCAGAGTGGTGAAAATTTTCTCAATTAGGAAAACGATGCATAAAGTGCAGCCCAGACAGGCCCTCAGGGTGAGGATCCTTGTCTCTAAGTTTTCCACCAGTTGATCCAAGTATGATCGTCAGAAGGGTAGCTTCTCTGAGGCATGATACGACAGAAGAAGGTGACAATAACATACAGATTAACAATCTTGCACAATCTCAAATGTTGATGGATATGAACAGAATGACATTGAGATAAAAACTATTTCAAGCCAGTCAATATGTTACATACACATTTACTAGCTTCAGTTGGCCCCATCCTTTTGGAATTGGTCCAGTTAGGTAATTGCGAGTAAGGTCGCTGCCAAAATAAAATGAATGCATTACAATCCAGTAGAACAGAAAGAAGATTAGCTCTTCCGGTGAATGGACGAAAGATATTACAGTTGCCCAAGAAATGGCAATCCAGATAGATCCTTTGGCAGTGTCCCTGATAAGCCTTGACTTTTTAGGACTCTGTATTGTCACAAAATTTATGAGAGCAAGAAAGAGAAGCATAACCTTATTGTATATAGACAGTAAGTAGTAGTAGTAGTAGAAGAAGAAGAAGAAGAGTGAGAAAGAGAGAGAGAGTAGAGAGAAGTACATGCTTGTTACATGGCAGATGGGACCACTGCAGTCACATGTAACATCATTCTCAAACCCCTTCTGAGGATAAAGGTTTCTCCAGCTTGATTCACTGCTGCATGGGTCGACACTGAAGTTCCAATCATGTTTACCCAATATTTCCGCAATTTGCTTCAGGGAAGCCACTGTTTCCATTTGTATCCAACAAATAAGATCAGTTAAATTCATTTGAAATATTTTCAGTATTCAAAATCCCTGAACCAGAGTACCTGCTAATATCTGATGTTCAAAGACATTTGACAAAATTGGAGTGACAGAAAAGATTAGCATTGCTTGTACCCAGATATAAGCACAAATCGTGAAGCAGTCAAAAATTTTAGAATGAAGAAAAACGCCAGCTAAAGAACAATTGTATCTGGAATTCTGGATTACACTATAGTAACAAATGGATGATGACAGATATGTTATCAAGCAGAGATAACACACACACACACACACACACATACATACATACATACATACATATATAGATAGATAGATAACATCATCCATTTTCTTAGAAATAAATGAATGATGATACAAATATATATAACATATAATTGGGCATCGCTTATGTCCAAATATCACAATATATATATATATATACGGTTATTATAAAATATATTTTCAGTAAATGTGTTACTAGATTGTAAATGATTGTGACTTACTCATAATATATATTACAATAGATAACACAATATATTATAACATATGTATCGTATCGTGGGCCAGGTAACTATATCGCAAAAAAGAAGTTATTGTGCCGTATCGCACTATACGGCTCATATCACACTATACGGCCCATATCGCACGATACGCTCAAGGACCCGTATAAAGGGTCCCTGGCCAAACAGAAACCCGCGTTCTGTGAATTTTTGGGAGCTCCTCACGCACTCCTCCGGTGGTTCTCTCCCTTCTTGGTGTTCAACGCTCCCAAAAAAGTGCTCTACGGTGTCCGTGTAAGCCTCCTAACTCGGATTGTGGTATATTTGGAGTGTTTTTTTAAATTTTATTCTTTGTATTTGTTGTTTTTTTGTGTTATTTGTGTTTTTCTTTTTTTGAATGACAAAATATGAAGTTATTAAGTGCGTGGATATGATTTTTATTGCATTCTTGAAGTGGGAGACACTCTATTTGAGAGTTATATGAAGATTGGGGATTTATGAAGTGTTTTTATTTTCAGGTTATTGATTCAATTGAAGTACTCAATTAAGATGGCAGGAAGGGGTGTTAGAGACTCGTTCTCGGTCTGATGATCCAACATGGCAATGGGGTCCACCAGTTGAGGGTTCCAGATTGAAGATAAGATGTTCATTTTGTAAGAGGGTGGTTAGTGGTGGAATTTCACGGTTGAAATACCACCTAGCAGGTATTAGGAAATAAGTTGCTCCTTACCACCAAATTCATCTACAACCATGCATTTGTATTGTGTATGATGAGGAGATATACAGATGGTGCAGAGCTTCTTCATATAGTTACAACTCGGATTGTAACTAACTTTTTATCTGTACATAGTATTGTGAGACAAAAGCAAGCATTTAAGAGAATGTTCTCCTCAGATGAGTGGCAACAATTTGCAGAGTTGTCTCGAAATAGAAGAAACAGAAAGTTGAATGAGATTTCAGAGACAGTCTTTAAGAGTACATTTTGGAATGCATGTGTTAGATTGTTGAGGATTATATGTTATTTGGTGAAGGTATTGAGATTAGCTGATAGTGAGGAGAAATCATCTATGGGTTACCTTTATGAAGCCATGGATAGGGCAAAAGAAGCCATTAGAAATAATTTTAATGGAAAAGAAAAAAGAGGGATTATGTGCCCGTGTGAAAAATTATAGATAATAGATGAAACAAACAATTGCATCAGCTTATTCATGCTGCTAAAGCATATTATCTAAACCCATCATTGAGGTACTCAGCAAGCTTCAAAAGAGATGGTGAGGTTAATCGAGGCATCATTGATGGTATAGATAGATTAGTCCCTAGTGAGAATACAGCAGATGCTATACATCGAGAGATAGAGATCTATGATAATGCTCTTTACTTGATGGGTTTGCCTGTAGCAATTTGCAACCACACTACTATACGTCTAGGTAAATTGTTTATCTTCGTATTTAAGTTTCTTAAATCAATAAATCTTATATTATTGTGGATTATGTCCCTCATGTTTGCCTTTTTCTACAGATATTTGGTGGAATAGGTTTGGAAGTGATTGCCCAAACCTTAGGTATTTTGCAGTAAGAGTTCTGAGCCAAACCTTTAGTGCAACTGATTGTGAAAAGAATTGGAGTGTCTTTGAACACATCCATATAAAAAAGTGCAACAGGTTGGACCATAAGCGGCTCAATGACTTAGTTTTCATCCGTTGTAACATGTGGCTTCGCCAAAGGTAATCTTGTATTACTTACTACTTAGTACTAAAAAATTGAATTCAATATATTGTTTGACTTCAATTATTAATGTGATTTACTAACTTCTAGTTCTTATCTTTCTTGTAGGCAATTAAAAAAGATAAATAGAGAAGAAAGCCAATTTGATCCAATAAGTTTGGATAATTTTAATATATTAGAAAACTTGATTATGGAAGATAACAAAAAAATGCCCTCTTAACTGAAGACATTGCATGGATTAATTTGGAAGGAGCGCAACAACATTATCAAGGAAATGAAGATTTTTATTTTCAAGCAGAAGGTGGTGATGATGATGTGAATCTTTAGCAAGGAGAAGATGAAGATTATTTAGTTGATGATCCCGATTACAATATATAAAATGTGAATGTATTTCATTTTTTGCTTCAAAATATATAAATTTGGATGCAATTGTTCAATGTTCAATGCTCAATATGTACTAAACTTTGCATTATATGAATTCAAATCAATTACCAGATTTTTCCTAATTTTGCCTGATTTTGTCAGATTTTTTCTATTTTTCCTGATTTTTTAAATATTTTTTCTATTTTTTAATATTAAAGTACGATACAATACAATATGATACGCCCGTATCGTGGAGCTCAGCGATACGCGATACGATACGCGTCAGACAACACTGCATTTGACTATTTTTAATAAAATTTTAGAAACCTTTTTGAAAGCTACACAATGCGGGATTTCCAAATTTATTTTCCCCTCTTCTACTCTCTCTCTCTCTCTCTCTCTCTCTCTCTCTCTCTCTCTCTCTCTCTCTCTCTCTCTCTCTCTCTCTCTCTCTCTCTACTTCCCCTGCCACTTATCTCTCCCTGCCTACTTATTCACTCGCCCAATCCTCACCGACACTGACATACCCTGACTTTTTCCTTATTCTTAGACAAGTACAGGCTCAATTGATCACAATTTTGGTAAAAAATGACCCCACACATTGATTGTGTTGAGTGCATTTGACTGCCAATTTTGAAGTATTGGATACAGTGTTGGTGTCGGTGTTCAGTGTCAAGAGTGTCCGACATAACATAGTTGTGTGTGCGTGTTTGTGTGTGTGTATATATATATAAGAGATTATACATAACCTTCAAATCCTAAAACTAGATTTTTGTACTTAGATCCTTTATCAGAAAAGAGATAAGGATCACAGTTTGACCGTTGTCAACTGAATCTATGATGTATTTCTCTAATAACCATATTTAACTCATAACCTTCATGACTTGGTAAAACCTTAACTACTCTCTAATAAATAACCTTCTGAGATCAAGGCAGATGTCCTTAGTAATGATGAATGACCTAAACTCATTTGAGCAAGCTGTTAGCACAACCCGAAGTCCGTGACATCACAGTTTTCCAATGAGAAGGAAGAAACACAATGTGTTGAAATTGGAGGAAAAGAAGAATACTAATAGAAATGTTTATCCAGAGTTCCCATCCTTGAAATAGTTAATGGGCTAAGCAGAGTTGATAGATCTAGTCCGTCGCATAACAGTTCCGAAATTCTTCATATCCAACAAAGTTCAAGGAATTCAATGGCCAGTAGAAGGAAGAACAAGGTGGGAAATGACCAACATACACACACAGAGACCTTTAATTTGCAACAGCTAAGCTCAATATTTTCTGCGTTCGTTTTGTGATTCGATAGATTTAGTTACAGTCCATAGTGAGAAACAACAACAAATAAAACCAAGAAGAGAAAAGCAGAAGTTGCATACCTTCAGAAGGAGGCAAAGTAGGAGATTGTGATGAAGAGAGAAGGAAGAGGAGGCAGAGGAAGGCCACCAGAAGGCGTACGTTCGCCCCTTCCATCATGATTTCCACCGGTAGGGCTTTCTTGCCATCTGCGCCGGATCAATGAGGTGAATAACACCTCTGTAAAATAAGCAGCAGGTACAGAGAAATTATTTACATGTTTAAATCTGTCCTGTCCTAAATAGTTAAATATCATAAAATAGTATTGAATCTGAAACTCTCAATGCCGCCTTCCTTATGGGCGGCGTCTATGGAGCTCTCCAAGGCCGATCGAACTTATCCTTTCTCTCTCTAATAATTGTTTAGGACAAGCGTTTGACTGCTTCTCATGCATAAAAAACAAAAGTATATATTTCTAAAATATACTCCTCAATTCACAAGCCATTGGCTAAAAGCTTCCTGCCTTTCCACAGTTTGCTAATTAGTGCCCATCTTTTGCTTAGAGTAAAGTTAGGAACAGACACTAAAACGAGTCTGAAACAAGCTTTCGAATCAAGAAAAGGAGGGCGACAGGTCTGACGCAGTAAGCTCCTTGAAACAGAATGAGAAGAAAATGGCAACGCCAGTTTTGGTGCATGCATCCGTGCCTAAACCTCCTGCTCGCCTTTAGACAATCAAACATCAAAAAGATCCCTTATTTGGCAAGAACGCAGTGTAAGTTATAAATAACTATCAAACTTATACCCCGTTTTCTGAACTAGGTTGGGGCAATTGGAACTCCTCAGTGAACGCCAGCTTTGATGCAAAAGGGTGAATCGTACAAAATCACCCACTTTTTATGCTAATTTTGAATCCTTAACGTGGCATAGTTGTAATACTGCTCAATGAGTCACGATTCTCCTTGCCAGGGCATCTATGAAGAGAACATTGAACTTGAAGGCCACGAGATTGATACCTAAGGCATGGATATCTGGTAGGGTCTGTCGGACCTTAGTTCAAAAGAAAACAGTTGTCATGGCATAAGCCCATATTTTGCAAGGTAACTATTTTGTTAATGGGTAAATACTTGAGGACTATTTCCTCGACAGCATAAACAGTGGTGGATTTACATCGAGTCCTACTTGAAATTTCAAAAATCAACTTAAAAATTTATAGCCCATGATGGGATTCATGGGCTATAATGCAACTTCACCCATCTGAAACGATTGAAGAGGCTATTTCTTCTCACTCCAAAAGAGTTTCTAGATCCGCCATAACCATTAACAAGTTCTTTCGTTCATGGGTACGAAACTTCCTGCTGGTGCAACTCTAGAAAATTGCAGAAACCCCCAGCTAATGGTGCCTTCCTCTAAAACTCGCAAAACCTTTTTGAAATTTTCAAGTTCCCTTTCAAAGCATTTGTTCAAGTAAAATAGGTTCAGCCACGGATCCAAAATTATCGTACCCGAGAAAGATATGGCCTACAACTACTCAAATCACATGTACAATACACGACTTAAGTTTCAATAATTAAAGCTCATCCAGCTAGCCATCGGTGTAGGAATCATTCGTCAATGCCCAAGACCCGTTGTTTGCCGCAGTCAACACCTTAGTCTATAAGACCCCAGCCACATTCGACGTAACCGTTCCTACTGGAATGCTCGAGGATTCAAATAATCTGCAAGCAAGGATAATAGCTTAATATAATTAAATTCCAATCTCCTTTTTTATTCATATTAGCCCAATCCACATATCTATCATTCTTCAGTATCAACACAAACAGCACAAGTATCTTATCAACAACAATCATCATCATATATTAACATCTTTAAAAACTACACACCATCAAACGCTGGAGTTTGAAACAGCTACTTCATTCGTTTTGCTTAAAGGAATTCTACCTTGTTGTATCATGTTTTGTCATAGTGCCACGGGTTTGTTGGGGTCAACGATCAACTCATTCGTTGCAGGATCAACAGTCTGATGTATCTCGGAGAAGGTGACTGAAATGTAATCTCCGAAACACTGGCCGTTTAGCTTTTATTATCCTATTAGTTCAGCCTGTTCCTGCAAATTCTTGAGAAGTATTTGAAAATGATCTCTGAAACCAAAAGGAAAAGCATGAACTGGAGAACCTTCTTCTCCTTAAATTGTACTGCAAACATCGAATAAAATCAATGCTCATACTACCCTCTTTGTTATTCCTCAATGTCTCCGCGGTTTGTGAGTTGTAAAGGCACATAAATGATCATCTGTTTACAAGAACCACTAAAGAAATTCTTGGGAATTCAACGGTATCAATTCGTTCATCTTCTTTGAAGCTGCCATAAGCGTTTTTCCAACACAAAGAAAGGACGTGGAAGGTGTTTTAAAATAGAAAGACTGCATCACTAGGAGTTAGACATGTCCGGGTCCCAATTCGGTTTCAGTTGGAACAATCGAGCTAATTAGGAATCAGCCATGTTTATCAAGAACATTAGCTGACTGGTAGGTCTCTCAAACCCCAACTAGCAGGTGGCAAATTGGATTCCTGAGGAGTTGCATGCATGTATGTCTATGTGTGTTAGGCTTCAGCTTCTCCTCCCATTGTAACAAAAAAAAAAAGATGAAAATCCTGCAAAGTCTAAAGTTTATTAAAAGCTTTGGTGACTAAAAAAGTTGGGCTTGATCATGTTTTGATAGGCAAGTCAGGGTTAGGTGGACTCCTACAAAGTGCAAACATGGGTATCGAACTCCTGATATTGGTGGATCTACATTGAGCCGACATGGGTATTCACTCCACTCAAAATTTCGAAAATCAACTTAAAGTCTATAGCCCCATGCTAAGATCCATGGACTATAATACATAGCTCGCTCACTTGAAACCATTCGAGGAGCTATTTACCACACGTCAAAAGAGTCTCGATCCACCATTGCTCCTGACCTTCAACTTGTAGCTTCATTACACCATCGGCATCGAGAAGCCCAAACAACCCCGACCAACCTGTGCCGACGAACCTGAGGTGAGTCAAGGTTGCCCATTATGAAGGTAAAGCTCTGCAAGCTGGGTTGGGACATTGACAAGAGCTCGAATATATTAATTAAGGTCTTACAGGCAAGAAAAATTAATGATTCCATTGATCTCTATATATAGACTGAAGTATAATTTGTACTTCCCTCCGTATGTTTTTACTATTTTAAAATTGCTGCTTCTCTTTTTCTAATTCAAAGTTTATGACTGTTTATGATGTTTCTTGCACATTAAAGTATAAATTATACAAGAAAACCGCTCACTGTTTTCAAGGCTTTCGAAACTTTGAGTTGAGCCCATGATTAAGATATTTTTTTGGCAGTTTATTGGAAACTTTGGCATTTTAATGAAGCATAAAATAAGGTTCCTACTCTTGATTTGATACGGGTAAAGAAGGGATGAACTTTCTGACACAGAGCTATCAGAGATACTCTCTCAGTATTTGGTTTAGATGTTCTACTACATTATCTCCTTCTTTTATTTTATAGGAGTTATATTTTTATAGTAATAATTGAACATGTAACTTGATTGTATTATCATATTTTGGTGTCATCTTTAAAGAATGTTTATATACATTTCTATTTCTTCTTCTATTGAATTGGAAGTGGGGTTAGAATTGTTTCCCTTAATACATAGTCTTATCTTCTAGTGTAAGCGGCAATGGGATACATCTTTTCCACGTTTGAAAATTTAGATTGTTTAGTTTTTCAGTTTTTGCTAATTTAGATACATATATTCTTGAATTCATTTTAATTGTTTGACAAAAACAACATTAAGATTATCTAAAAGAAAACATGCAACATGCAACATATAATAAATAAGACAACTAATAGCTAAACAAAATATCTAAGTAAACTAAAAATAACTTCAGGTACCAAAAAATGATTTCAAACAATGCTTAGGTACCATTTTAAAATATTCTTAACCATAATTTATTATTTTAGAACTAATTTAGGGATAAATTTGTAATTTTTTCTATTGTCACTATAATTTCCCTAAAATTTTAGGAATAAATAGGTAATTTTGTCTATTTGGTTTATAGGGACAAAACAATAAAATTATGCTTCGTTTTCTTAAATTTTTAAAATTGAAGGGAAAAGACTTAGTTGTAGCGAAATCGGTCATCCCCAAAGCAATACAAATATCCACTATCCTAAATAATCTTTTTCCTTCATAAAATATGGTTGCCACTACTTTTAGATTAGGAGTTGGAACAAATATTTCCAAGTTACCTCTTAAATTAGCAATTGAACAAGAGCACATGGATACAAACAAGAAGGATAAATTGCAAGTAACTTAATATGAGATAGGGTCAAACTCCAAACCAAACCTGAGAAAGAATAAAAATAACAAGAAAGACGATTTTAACAAATCATAGGAAACCATTTCTCGAGTTAAGTATTTCAACTGTAGAAAAATGAGATACTAGAAGAGAGATTGTCGCAAGAAGAAGACTAAAAGTAGAAATACTCAATAATGCGGCTAATCAAAGAATATAATCTGCCTGGTTTCTAAATGCTTCTACATGGATCGCCTAGTAATTGGGCGGTGGATTGATTCATGAGTAACAAGACATATCTCAAAGAAAGAATGTATTATGGACCTAAAAGAATATAAAATAGGAGAACATAGGGTATAAACACGACCTAGTAGTTGGTATTGGGTCATTTATAATACATGTACAAGGCACATCAATTGTAACTAGATTGTGCCTTATTGATGTTACAATTAGTACATCAATTGTATTAACTCATGTACTAATTGTAATATCAATAAGGCACAATCTAGTTTTGGTTCATGCCTTAATTAAGAAAGGTTTTGAAGTTATGTTTATCCCTCACAAGATAAATGTGGAGAAGCATGGTAAGTTAGCTTTCTCTAGACTATTTGATGTTCAACATGGACCGTTCAAACTTAACATCAATGAAAATTATGGTTCTTCTACTTATATTGATTGTGCCTTTAATGTTGGTGTGAATATATGACATAAATGCCTAGAACATACAAGTCTGACAAAATTGATAAAATTATCCAACTTTAACTTTCTTCATAGATTTTAGGAAAACACTTTTAGTAAGTGTGAAGTCTTTAAAAAATAACAAGAAAAACATTTTTTAAAGACATAACTAGGGAAACAACCCTATTAGAGATCATTCACACTGATTTATGTGAATCATTTGGAGTAAAATCACATTGAGACAAGGTTTATTTCATAACTTTTATCGATGATTATTCAAAATATACATATATATATTAACACATAAATCCGAAACACTTCAAGTATTCAAAGAATATAAGTAAAAAGTTGAGAATTAGAGTATACAATCAAATTCTTAAGATTTGGCCGAAGTGGAGAGTATACCTTTATAGAATTTTTAGAATTCTATAAAAACTTTGGTATTTCAAAACAAAATACAATATTGAGGATACCTCAACAAAATTGTATAGCAGAGAGATATAAAACGACTTGAATATGACAAGGTATATGTTAATAGATTATTCTCTACCAAGGGTATTTTAGAAAGAATCTATAAGTACAACTATATGTATACTAGACAAAGTACTATATAAGTATGTATTTTCTGCACCATATGAGGTGTTATTTGGAAGAAAACAAACCTAGGTTATCTTAGGATGTGGGATCTATTGCACGTGTGAAGATCATTGATCAATCTAGGGATAAACTAGACAACAAAATCTTTAAGATATGTATTCATTTGATATGCTAAATGTGCTCAAGGATATTAGTTTTATCAAAAGAACCATGGAATAATAGTAAGTAGGGATGTTGAATTCTTAAAGGAGACTAAGAATAACATCCTTATGAATGATAATGAATATGTTGATAATCTAATAGATCTATATCTATAATCATTTGAACTCATAGATAATGATGATCTTTTTCAACAAACCAAAACTTTAAGTAGACATAAATGACATATATTTACACCGTCTTACTTAAAGGATTATTATACTTATCTTGACACTCCTCTTGGTATGCTCCCATATTAACAACTCTTGTTTCTGTTAGATGCTCTTTTTAGGGTGATAGGCTAGTAACTCTTTTAGGGTGTTGTACTCAAGACTCAATTGCTCATCCAACATTTCACCAATAGATCCCATTGTTGCTGGTTAAGAAGCTACCTTAACATTTGGATAACTTGCCTCCATCTCAGGTATTGCTCTTCCATCCTCATTATCATAATCAACGGTATAATACATTTCCACTTCTATGTCAAGATTTTACGAAAATGGATGAATTGATAACAATTGTATTGATCAACCATGTCTTAGAAGAATGTTTATCTCATGAACATATCACAACTCATGTGAACATTGCAGTGCACACTAACATGTGGTTGGTTTGTACCTACTATCTCAACATGATTCACCTCCTTTACAATCAACTCAATAACTTTCCTTGATACTCTTCTTTATGATTTGCAATGATATATTATGTACAGGCAATGTAATACTTTGTTATGGTTCTGAATTCCTCAAATGACTTCTTCACCTCTATAATTTGCAACTCGATCTATGAATGTATGTCTCCATATTATATAAATCTCTTAATTGAGTTGTCGAGGAACTCTTTCACCCTTCTTCAAGTAGTGCTCCTCTTTGTATGCTCCCATACTTACAACCCTCTCTTTGTTGGTCTCCCTTTAGGATGACAAATGGGTGGCTCATATAGGGTGACATACTTAGGACTTGACTACTTATCCAATATATTAATTAATTTGTCTAGTTGTTACCAATTAGGATGCTATCTTAATATTTGGATAATTGTCTCTATCTCATCTACTGTTTTTTCATCCTCATTACTGTAATTAGTGGGGTAGGGCATTTCCACCTCTATGTCAAGATTTCACTAAAAGGGATCAATTAGTGATATCAATCCCTCACTTTAAAAGAACGTTGATCTCATGAGCACACGACAACCCATGTAAACATTATAATACACACTAACATATGGTTAGGTTTGTACCTATTATTTCAACAAGATTCACCTCTTTTATAATTAACTCAATGGAGTCCCTTGGCGCTCTTTTCTATAATTTGTAATGATATCTTGTGTATAAGAGTTTGTGCCCCAAGTAGGACTAGAAGATAGTATAAAGACAACTTTTTGGGAAGAGTTAGATAAGGTGATTCAAAAGATTCCACAAAGGGAGATGATTTGTTTAGGAGGAGACTTAAATGGACATGTCGGTAAAGAGGCATTAGGATATCAAGGTATTCATGGAAACTTTTGTTTTGGGGATATAAATGAGAAAGGTAGGGAGATTTTAAATTTTGCTTTGGCATTTGATATCTTTATAGTCAATACAATCTTTAAAAAATAAGATGAACATTTAATTACTTATAAGAGTGGCTTATCACAAACACAAATTGATTACTTTATTTGTAAAAAAAAGATAGAGCGTGTTGTAAAGATTGTAAGGTAATTCTAAGAGAAAGCTTAACCACCCAACATCGACTTTTAGTTATAGATTTATAAATAAAAAAATAGAAAAAGAAGAAAAGAGTGCATCGAGCTATTCGGACTAAATGGTGGAACCTCAAAAGTGAGAAAGAAGATATATTTAAATAGAAAGTCCTTGAAGGAGATGTTTGGAATTATGTTGGTACACCCTGTGATATGTGGAATAATATGGCTATACATATTAGGAAAGTGGTGAAAGATGTGTTAGCTGTATCTAAGGGAGGTGTACCGGCACAAAAAGAAGCTTGGTATTGGAGTGAAGTAGTGCAAAATAAAATCAAGGCAAAGAGGGCATGTTACAAATTATATTATACTAAGAAAACTAGTGAAACTTTAGAGGCTTATAAGAAAGCAAAGAAGGAAGCGAAAAAGGCCGTGAGTGAAGCAAAAGCTAAAATATGGGAGGATTTATATAAAAAACTCAACTCAAAAGAGGGTGAAAGAGATACTTTTAGGATAACTAGGGCTAGAGATAAGAGACATGTATGATGGTGCAAAAACATGTGTAAGGGCTTATGAAGGAATGACAAACTTCTTTGAAGTTAATATTGGGTTACATCAAGGATCAACTTTAAGTCCATACTTATTTATAATGGTTATTCATGAGTTAACAAAACATATTCAAGATGAAGTACCTTGGTGTATGTTATTTGCATATGACATTGTATTAGTGGAGGAGTCTAAGGAAAAAGTTAATAGAAAATTGGAACTATGGAGAGAAACATTAGAAAGGAAAGGCCTCCGACTTAGTAGAACAAAGACAAAATATATAAAATATAAGTTTAATCATTTGGTTACCTCAGAGGACATAGAAAGTAAAATTGGCACACATTGCATCCCCCAAAAGGAAAGTTTTAAATACCTAGGGTCAATTTTTCAGAGTGATGGAAGAATTGATGGAGATGTTACGCATAGAATTAATGCTAGTTGGTTAAAATGGAGAGGAGCATCAGGTATTCTTTATGATAAGAAGATACCATTAAAGGTAAAAGGTAAATATTATAGAGCAACAATTAGGCCTGGCATGTTTTATGGTTCTCAATGTTGGGCAGTTAATCATCAACATGTACAAAAGATGTCTGTGACTGAAATGAAGATGTTGAGATGGATGAGTGGTCATACAAGAAAAGACCGTATACATAATGAGGTTATTAGAAACAAATTAGGAGTGACACCAATAGAGGATAAAATGAGAGAATATTGTTTAAGATGGTTTGGACGTATAGAAAGAAGATCAAAAGAAGAACATGTAAGAAGGTATGAAAAACTAAATTTGGAAAGTATTAAAAGAGCTAGAGGACGACCACAAAAGTGTTGGAAAGAAACAATAAAGAATGATCTAGCTTATTGTGAGTTAACTGCTAACATGGCACATGATAGGGATCTGTGGAAACAAAGAATCCATGTAGCCGACCCCATCTAGTATGGGAAAAGGCTTAGTTGTTGTTGTTGTTGTATAAGACCTATGTTAAACAAGTAAATATATATAGTTTTATACATAGGATATATATGGATTAGTATTTTAGTTATTACATATTTATATATTATATTCTTATACATGTATATGCATATATAGCATATATATAATATGTATGCATAGCTTTCCATAATGGCTTAAAATAATTTAGGTATTTATGTTTTTGCTGGAATTCTCTTGAAAGATATACTCTTCCGAATAAAGCAAGTGAATGTTACAACTTTTTCTTTCCATTTATTCTTTTTTTGAATATATTCCTAGATCCAGAACCTCATTTGATTTTGATTCATTAAAAAGCAAACCTAGACCATATGATCCAAGATCCATCTATAGTAATTTCATCTGTTTTAAATTTTAAAACTTTGAAACCAGTTTTATTGGCTAAAACATATTTGTCTTAAAGAAAATTTTGAGTGTTTACAAGGTATTTTAGATATTTTCTAAAAGAGGGGGTTATGGTGATAATAAAAAGAGTGTGACAATAAAGATTTTTTATTTGATCGATTGAAATTGTTTTTAGTGTTCATAAATCTATAATCAATTTCTAGCCTTATTACATTAAGACCTAACATCACCCCGTAACCTTAGCCGCATTAAGCCCACCTAATCAACCTAACACATATCCAATTATACCTTGAGATATGTAACCTTCCTAAGCTAGGCCCTCTTGACTAGACAACCAAACCAACCCCTAGTTTGACCTATCTATTACCTAACATCTCCTTTTACACCAACCTTCACCAACTCTACAACCCATACCAAACCTAGTTGACCCCTACGTGACACAAACCAAGTACAAAGCATGTAAGACCATGCTTCATGTAACTCCCCACAAAACTGGTCCAGCATGGACATAGGGTCTCCATGCCATGTGGTCAAATTCTATGAACCATTGACAATTTAGTAGTAATATAACTCAATAAAATCAAAATATAATCAACATTCACTTATTTATTTATAATCTAACTATACCATGTTGATACTGGTGTACTATCGTTGATGCTACAACCTCCACGATCCTCTCAATGCTTATATTGAACGGATCCTATAATATTATAAAATATGAATAGCAAAATCGTGCTAATAGTTAAATACATTCTTTCCATAACTATAAACACACTAAAGACATGCATGTTTCAAGTTATACATTATCTAAGATAAAAAAAACTTATCACAATTCAAATCAACATTTTTACCCCCAACATGCATGCATAAGCAAGCACACCTCAATAATGCTAATTTAATTTTGTTATCTTGACGACTACCATGTCCAACCACAATCACACTATATGAGGGCCCCATCCCTCCTCAGTCTCAACACATGACCTCTGATAGCCGTCACATAGGCTACTCGTGTATAGGTTGCTCGTGTCTAATACTTTAACGGACTGTAAAACAATACATCAAGTCCAATCTCTTGAGTCTACATGGCAAAAGTCTTCTGGATACCAAACAAATAAGATCATACTTTCGTACAATTATGTAAACAAACTGAAAGTTATATCCTATCACTTGAGACATCTCCCAGTCTCATGACATCCACAATGGTCCATATTTTATTTTCATCTACAAGTATAAAAATGAAACATCCAAACAATTTCCTCTTAAAACACTCATTACTCTCACTGGTTTACCATACCGCTCAAATGTTCCTAACCCAAGCATATTGTATGATACAACACACGTTACTAAATGCAAGCCATCCATTCATCAATAAGTATCAAAATGAGCTGCTAAATGCAAGCCACTATTCAAAATGAGCTGCTAAATAAAAGCCACCATTCAAATCCAATATCCAAACCATTTTCTCTTAAAATACTAACTACTCTTATTGGTTTACCATATGACTCAAATGTCCCTTACCCAAGCATACCATATGATACAACATGAGCTGCTAAATGCAAGCCACTATTGAACACACATTATCAACGAAGTAATCAACATGTTAGCATCACCAACATGCCTATTCGAGAACTTGTAACCCTCCTATACATATGGTACAACATGTTCTGAAGTCAAAATTAAAATGATGACTCCATATCGATTGATATTTCACCTTGCACACTGAGACCCACAAGTTGACGCTATTGGATATGATCATCCACACTTCAATGACATCATATACCACATATTCATATTGAATAGTGTTCACTCGCACTCAAGCATACTCATAATGCAATGCATCAATATAAATAATAAAGCAGTTTCTCATATACACATTATGCAAACCAATAATCATTTCAAGACATTTACAAGATAATCTATAATCATATGTATCATTTAAAATCAATCAAAACTATCTCTAACATTGATGTGAAAAGGGAACACATCCACCTACCTATTACTTATAGACGGATCCAACTTCCACCCTTTATTATGTCTCAATTGCTTTGTTACTTGGCCTCGTTATATTATATTAAGCACAACATATATTTATCTATCAACTCTTTTTGTTACTATTCTAATATCCATGTTATAATATTCTAAAATTCCAAGCATCTTCTTGATAAATTCTCTTTGAATAAGACTTATTGATCATTTTTGAGGTTCTACAATTGATTATGAGAAATTCTATGTGCTCTTATTCTTTGTCTATTCATTTATAGGGAAAACTTTATAGCAGTACCTTGTATATTTTTGTATTTTGGTCATTGTGGTTTAAAAAGTGCCTATGCTACCTTGTGGCTTTCAATATTTATCAAATTAGTATCAAATGCCTAACACCATTATCTTTAATTCGAAATAGCATATCAAGTGGCATATCATATGCCGTGTCACTTACTATGTTAGCTTATATTAGTGATGAAGCTATCGCGTTATTTCCATATCACCCACTATGTCATCACCACTTGTGACATCAACAACCTTGGTAGCTTATATTTAACAATATACTTAAAGATTTAATGTTACATTTGAATATTAATAAGTATTAAATGTTCTTTAATGATACTAATTATTGTATGTTATATTTGATAGTACTAAATCTCTATTAAATTTTAATTTAATATTTAATATTGATGTGGTTGCTGAATCAGCAACTATATCACCCCATTCATGTGAAATTTCCTTTTGTGTCATTTTTGGGTAACACCTTTAGTGAGTTTAGACTAATCTGACAGATTGCAGGTCACTAGGTATTAGAGGCAAATTTTAAACTATAGATAAATGTACAAACCTGAGGGGTAGTTATCCGAAGTTTTTCCTTCTTTGTATACATATTCCTAACTAATAGTTGATATTGAGTAGTTAAGCTTTGTTCTTTTGCAATTGTTATAACACATACCATATTCTCTTCGGAAGAAAATAGCCAATTCATGTCTTAAACAAACAACTCTTCAAAATAATTAAATGATCATTTGACTTCTTGAAGAAAGTGTTTGCTAAAAGAGATCGTATATAATAGCAAAATTAAGGATTATTATTTTTAGTATTTTACTCTCAAAAGCAATAGTTTTTATATGAATACCTTGGTATCCTAATGTCTCTTTATTGTCTATAAATAGCCTCCTAAACAAACCGTTATGGAATAACTTAGATTACCTTATCTAGCCCTTCCCAAAATATATTTTTCATGTTTTATTCTAATGTTATTTGTGATACATAACCACATACACTATTCAAAAATAGGATGTCCATTTCTAAAATTGTTTTCACATCATAATGTGGTTGCATGTTACTCTACCTTTGATATATTTTCCTTCAAATCCTTGTTAATGATAATACCGACTCCATTTCGAGCCTTATCTATTTAGCCATAATTTAAAAATCAATGTTTTTCAATATCTTGAGCTTTTCTTCAACCTATTTTGTCTCTTGAAAGTATAAAATATTAACCTTTCTCCTCATCATAATATTCACCACCTCTATCGGCTTCTCAGTTAATGCCCCAATATTGAATATACCAATAGGAATTCTATTATCACTTCTCATCTTGGCATCCTTATATATAGAAAATGCCTAAACTCTTTTCACACTTAGTTCACTATATACGAGCATCAACAGAGAGGGACTAACTTCTTTACACATACATGTTCATGATTTGAGACCCTATCTATAATTGTTACAGTATATGTGAGTAAAGATATAAAGGTTTTTGCTTACTCTTCACTATAGCCAAGCATAGATACAATGTATCACTAAGAGAGGATGTGCCAATGAGATTCTCAAAAAGGCTAAAATCTATAGTAGAAATTCATTGTTCACTCACATCTAGGCCTAGGATCGTCATTTGTGGGTTATTTGAATTTAAGTCTAACAAAATTTTAATTATAGATGGTTGAATTGGAGTAAGATATAGACCAAGTATATAAAAGATTTTTAATACAATGTTTGGAGCATGAACTTTAACTTATCCTTTCACATGAGATCACCACACCAATCCATATCAGTATAAGCAATTAAATTAAATGGTATGGTGGATAATAAATACTTAGTTTTCACTTACATGCTTGACATATCTAGCAATTTGTACCACTGGACTCACATGAGCAGTGATGGGTACACATTGAAATTGACTATCAATGTGTACATGTTGCAATATTTAGTCTAGTTATTGTTAGATATATCAGGCTACCAATCATTTGTTGATAAAGAGGATACAAAGTCTATCAATGAGCTTTATCTTTTGATTATGACCTCAAGAGTATCAACTTTCTTGTCATTAATTAGCCTAGGCCTTATAACAAACTTTTTTTGTGACAAAAAATTTATTCTCTACCTATATAAGCAACTTAGATATGTTACAACACCATTCATTTGTCGATAAGGAATAAGATCATGAAGAGGCTCTCCATCTATAAGTTTCTTCTTTTGATTTATGACCTAAGGAATATCAACCTTCTTTATATTAATAAAGTCAGACCGGACAACAACATCAATAGCAAACTTTATAAGAAAAAATATCAATCTCCTGATCTTTGTACTTGAATTCTTAGTCTAGCCAAATTTTAATTACAGACGGATTGGATTAAGACTTGATAAAGTATATAAAAGATCTTCAATGTGGTGGCGTGAAGCATGAACTTTAACTAATTTGTAAAAGTACACTCATGTGAATGTCCACTCCAATTCTCATCAATATAAGTAATTAAGGACAATGATGAGGAAGATGATATAGGTAATTGCGCCAATGTAGATAGTGATAGATGCACATTGAAATTAACTTATAATGTGTACAACATGTGCAATATTTGGTCAATGATGGGCATTTTGATGACTCGCCATTAGTGGTATTCACTGCTAAGCAACATAGTTTCTTATTTTATTGATCATCTAGGAGAGATTGAGTGCTTGAGGTATTTTCTTTTAGAAATGGCATTCATCTGAGTATGTAGGATAAATTTAGATGACAAGCAACTATTGTGCAAGCTTGCAATAACACATAATTACTAGGGAGACATAACTTTTCAACTTAATTATATGAAGAAGTTAATTAAAAATGAATTATCCCTTCTCATATATGTGAAGTAAAAAAGGAATTTGGTCGATACATTCCCTAAACCCCTCTCAAGAGAGTTGGTGATGAAAACATAAGTATAATTGGGTTAAAACTTTATAATTAAGTATATCAATGATGAAAACCTATCCAATAATATAAAATGAGTGGTTTTGGGTTCAAACGGTAGTAACACATTAATGAACATTTTCATACTTAACTATATAAGATCTTTAAACTATTATTGCTTGCCACATATAAGAGGGCTGAATCTTAATTGGAGTTGATAAATGATCTGAGCATACAGGTTTCATACATCACCCAACTTTTTAATTCCTCGTTGTTCATCAAGCTAGCTTGTGCTCAACTATAGAGGAAGGTTGCATATATGATCTTGTGCATGAGCCAACCGAGGTTAGCTCACTATCAAAGAACATATTTTTCGAAGAAAAAATTAAAAGATGATTGAATGACATAACATATATGTTTGACCTTATGCACTTTCACCAACCACACATCTTCTAAAGGAGGGACTTTAGCCTCAAATAATAATAATTTTGCCCAATCAAACATTTTAAGTTATCCTTCCTATTACTTTATTATATTAATGAATATGTCTACTTAGTTTCCTAATGAGCAACATGACGTATCCCATCCTTTATTAATGTATTGCAAATGAGTTAGTGACAAGTGGGACTAAGGTGAACCGTAGGCAGCTTTGCTTGTTTACCAACCTAATATTAATACTCTTAACAAATTCTAGGAATCAAGTGTTTCGATGAAGATACAACAACAACAATTATGCCTTTTCTCATACTAGACGGGGTCAGCTACATGCTTCATTTGTTTCCATAGAGCCTGATTGTGTGACACTAACAGTTAACTCAACATACACCAAGGTAGTACTAATATATTTTGTTAACTTGTCAATAACCAATATAAATAAATATGAACTTAAAGTTAATCTTTGATACAATCGAATATTGACTTCAAAGAAATCTGTTATTCTTTTATGGATCCTCACTTTTGTTTGTGCATCATTATACATGTCTCTTACATGATTCTCTAAAGAATATCTCTTCAACCTATTGCAAGCTTTTCTAAATCAACAAATATCACATGAAGGTTCTTATTTTTTCTTTAAAATGTTGCATAAAACGTCTTAATGGGTGAATAACTCAATATTAAATCTCTCTATTATGAACCAAATTGGTTAACCATTATACTCAATACTTGTCTCAGCCTATATCAATAATTTGTTCCCATAAGTTCATAGTATGACTCATCAATTTTATATCCTGATAATTTATACAATTTTAAATATCTTTTTTGTTCTTATATATGAGAATAGTTGTACTCATCCTTCTTCATGAGATGTCTTTTGATTTGTTCATATTTCATTAAATAATCTTGTAAGCAAAGTAATTGCTATCTTTCCTATAATTTTACATACTTTTATAAGAATATCGCCACAACCAACATATTTATCAATCTTCATATGTTTAAAAGCCTCTTTTACTGAAGATATAGATAAACTTATTATGGTATCTTCATCTATCAAGACACCAAAAGAAATCATCTACATAAATGTCAAAGTTGTAATGGTCTACTTGAGAATTTGGAGGTACTCTAACAAATGTCCTTTAATTTTCAATTGCATATAGCCATAAAAGTATTAAGCAAGTTAAGTGTGCAAAGAAAGATAAGAAGTGCTTCTATTTACAAGGGATAAAATGTTTAAAGATATTATGATATGTGGGATTTTGATTTAATTTTGTGACATTTATACATGTGACTTTTAAATGAAAAAATATATTAATTAATGCATATATGCCCTTCAAAGAAAACTTCACTTTTGTATCTTATAGTTTGTGAAATTGTCACTTTAGTTGCTTGCGTTTTTTCATAATACTATATTTATATGTGGTTTGTGCTATTAGGTACCAATAGCTAACGAAGTTCATTTTCTCTAACACGACTTGCTTAATGTCAACACCATGTCGTTATACGTGTCATTTCCATGCTCCCGTTACATTATAGCATGCAAGCCATTTTAGGTTAATATGCTAAAAAATGTTGACGTGACACTAATGGTGTCACCACATCAACATGCGACTTAAGGATAAATGAATGACATTTCCTATTGACTGCCAAGTATCATAATAACGCAAAGCATAAGTCCATAAAGTGACACAAAAATTATAATTTTTAAAATGACAATTTCACATACCACAAGACTTAAAGTAGAGTTTTTCCCATCTCCTTTTATCTTTATTTCTTTTTAATCTTATTCTTTTCACGACTTCTATTTAAACAAGAGGAGATTGTTAGAAATTTTCCTTTGATATAAATAATTTAAAAGAATAACAATGATTGAACAATGTATTCATTCATTTAGGATCTACATTCAGTGCTATCATTTATGTGTGATATTATCTTTCTAAAATGATATAATGAAGGAAGGCTATTGTTCCTTTCTCTTTCCATGCAATATAGTTTGTGTGATAAGTAAAAAATACGTATGTTTTGTGGTGAAAAGACATTCTATCCATTTGTTTTACTTTATTTGGAATGAGTGCCTTACGAAAAAGCACGGCTTACTTTATCAAGTTAACAATGTTTTGGGAGAAAAGACAAAATGAACCTTTTCGGTGTACCCTTCGATGGTTAGTGTCAATCATTGGAGACATTTAAAAGCACGGGGCAGTTGTTAAGAAGTACTTTAACTATTTTGAAGTGTTTTTTAACCTTTTTGTTTTGTATATGGGAGGCAGTTCTTCATTTGCTTAGTGCGGAAACCCTAGGGCTTGTCGTATCCACTAAGGCTGTTTACGTGAAGCATATGAAAATTTTGTGAAGGCGAAGGAGAAATATATATTGCTTCTAGAAACACTTTTAACGTGTTTCAGACCTGTCTTCCATCACTTTTCCGATTGGGTTATGTTAATGTGTTGGAGTTGTTCGCCTTTATAACAAGTTGTATCAAACTTCCATGCATAATCAAGGGCTCTTCCAAGCAATAGAAAAGCTGGTGAAAGATTAAAATAATAAGTGTGGACTGGTGAATAAAACTGATCTTGTGCCATTTTGTTAAAATTAATTATGATTCAAAGTATTCATTGCACGGACATCTGCAGGTGTGCAAACACAAGCACTTCAAAGTCCACTGAATAGACATGATGTGTACATAAAAGCAAAATGTCTAGTAATCCTCGTAATGAAGCCAAGATACTTGATGTATCAATATTTCGTGGATGCTCGTAGGTTTGAACATCTTCCAGTCCCTTCCTGGGCAACCTGAAATCGACTTCCTCGGCCAATGTGATCAGCAACGGAAAATTCGATGGACAGAAAGAATATATTCTCCCGAAATACAAAGCCTGTTAGAATCATAAGATACAAATGGGCACAACATTGAGTGCAGATTTGCTGACTCAATGGCAATATTTAAGCAGGTAAGGTTTATAAGGAAGAACTATAATTAATATCGTGAAATTTATACACATATGACAGAGTACAATGATGGCGTCTGTGATTTGTAATAAAGTAGACTGTGATTACTTTAATTACAGTTCACTCTCAGAACCCATTGAAGCATGTCCAAGCATATGGGAGGTTATAGAACCATTGGTATATTCTATTAGCCTCAGCTTGTTCCAGGTGACAAGCGCATGCGTGTCACAACCACGCACGCATGCTTCTTCTATCTTGGTCCCACTATTGGGGCACGCTGGGGTGATTTGTGATGGTGATTTGCTAGAATCAGTTGATAATATGCCCTCTTGATAGAAGTCCTTGGCCATTTCTGTTGTATGACATCCACCCCCTGTATCATTCTTGTTGGGTATTGACGTGGATGATAAAATCCATGGTCCTTCCTGACTCTCGTCTAGAAGCCAACTTTCCGGAGATGGAGTTTCTTGGATGCTCTTTTTCGCCCTTGAACTTGAGAATTCGGGTTTAGATTGGATTCGAACTTTTCCCTTAATCATGCTCAGCGCCATGGACCATCAGGACCCTGTGATGGTGATTCATCTGTGTAGAGCAAAGCCACATTGAGAATGACCAGCACTTCCAACTTGAGAAATTCGTACCAAGATCTGGGTCCACAAGCTGTAGTATGTCTCCACTTTCTTGGAGCTGAAGGGTCTCTGTTCAAGAGCAGTTATTATTAATGGACATGAGATATATGTATATGCGCTCGAGATTTTACATATCCAGTCGAGAAGGTAAAGATGATGTTCAGAGTGCCTGCCGTTGCTGCTATGTCCAGTAACTATTTCAATGGCAGCAACCCCAAAGCTATAAACATCTGCTTTGCATGTCAGTTGACCATGCATCGCATACTCAGGTGCCACATAACCACTGCAAAGATGTGGAACGTTAAAGTGTGCAAGAAAAACTGGTTTCACGACAGGCAAACTATGTTCTTGCTTCTTAGGCAATTATGAAGAAGTTCATACTGTTGAAAGATCATGTTACCAAGAGAACGTACCCCACTTTATGCAGAACTTAGAAATTTAAGAATGAGCCATAAAGACTTGTACTCTACTATATTAGCAAATTAACACTTTTGATCCTTTCCGTGAAATTGTAGGTGAAAAGAATGCAGAATAAAGCAGAAGAATATACCGTGAATGACTAAGAGAGAAGAACTAATATTTCAAGACTTCAAGTGAAACATGTCATGAAAGGATGTTGAAAATGTCTACAAATAGGTAGAGTTGCAATTGTTAACTTACTGAGTTCCCACTATTCGGGTTTCTGCATTCACACCCTCATCAAGTTTGGCAAGACAAAAATCGGATATTTTAGCGTTCAGATCCTTGTCCAACAGAATGTTTGAAGCTTTTATGTCCCAGTGAACAATTTTGAGTATAGAATCTTCGTGGAGATAGGCCAAACCCCTGGCTACACCGATGCATATCTTGCGACGTGTAGGCCAATCCAATTTTACCTGGTTTGGGATTTTCGCTTTGCACATTAAAAGAGGGGTAGCAAATGCACGAGTTCCTTGTGATTTGGAAGAAAGCTTCTTCATTGCAATAGCAGTTCCATCAGGTAAAAGGCCCTTCATTGTCACAGAAGTTCATGGTCTAGCTAACAAAAATAGCCTTAATCCAGACTCTTATAGCTGCTCTTCAATTCATGGTTCTAAAATTTTATCCACAAATTCATCTTTAAAAGGGAACTGAGGACTTGGATAAACAAGAATTTTGTAGTTAAAATAACTAGAGGCTGTCTACCCTGTAAAAGTAAGAATGTATTGATGCTGGAAATCCCATAAAGTTGTGATATACAAACATAAGTTCCATCATGGAGAACAGTACCTTGTAAACTGGTCCAAAGCTGCCTTCTCCTATCTTGTTAGATGGATCGAAATTCTTCATGGCAGCTTTTATTTGGGTAAATGTGAAAGTGCCACTTATGTATACTACAGGAAGGAAAACACGAAAGAATTCAGAAAAGCATCTAACAGGTGAAGAGATACATTGTTTTGATTTCCAGCCTGGTACCACAGTTCTGAAATGCCGTTGCATAAAAAGAGTGAGCAACGTTGGCCACATAGTATTGTGCTGAGTTTTAAATAGGTTGATGCAAATGATTGTGCACTGAATAAATTATGGCAGTGTAGACAACCGCTAGGCATACATTCATCCCGTTCATTACAGAAAAGGCAGGAAACCTTCTTATTGATGCCTTTGTTATATGCGTAGAGAAAAGTTCCCTCCTTGTTTGAGTATGAAAAGGACATGATATGTGTAGGGAATCAAGCTTCCTGATTTCTTCAAATAATTTCTATTTTCAGGAACATGGAACGTTTTCATCAAGAGAACCATTCCTTATGGAACAGTCCAGACTGGACTAGTTATAGACATAGGTGAGTAGTTTGGGCTACGGTGTTGTACTGCCTGTTCGTGTGAGTCCTTCAAGTTAGGACCAATATGGAAGCCCCTATTTTGGCACTAACGGTATAAGTTCTTAGAAGACCCATACAATACATGTTCTCTGTTTCAGATGGCAAAGAACTGACTAAAGTTCACCAGAGCAGCATATATAAAAATGTTCAGTTCTAGCATTTGGGCTTACCATCTTTGATGCGGTGGATATAAAGGATGCCAAGAACTAGGATGGTCAACACTGCAGCAGATACAATGACGATCACAATGGCAAGAATTACCTTCTTGTGTCCTCCTGGAGGCTTGAAACCTTTACGATGAACACAAAAAGCTTAAATGATTAATCAACATTATTAGCAAAAGGTAGATTGGAATCAGGACAACCCTTCATGGCAACTCTATCTTGTTTCATGAATTGAAAGTTTCCGAGTGTAACAGAATGAGTGAGGAAAGTCTACCAGGAGTTACTTCAATTGAAGATCCCTGTATTTACATGGTTTCAGTATAACCCTAAAAGTTTTGGATTAATTTCCAATTCAAACACTGACCTGTATGTATACATCAAATATACGTCTCCCCAGGCTGCTAATGTTTTTATCATCTGTCATCAGTATTTCTCTGAAGTGAAGGTTTACTGTGTAAGGTCCATCAAAAAGGCATAGTCCGTAGTATTTGAGGGAGAGTGGAGAAATGCATGCTGTCATGTAGAGTTCTGGGTTAGTCATCGAAAGAACTGAAGTGTTAGTTTTCATGTACTCATCATTTTTGTCATCATTATCTAGGTACGTTCCCGTGCTGCTCATTGCCCAATTACTGTTGGGGCTCAAATAAAATGTTGCAGCACACCGTGCTTCTCCATCTGCTTCAAATGTTCTGCCACCTGTGGGAGTTGATGCCTTGCTCCCACCGTCTATGTACAAAGAAGAATCTGCAGCATGATATCATATGTTGAAATAAACTATATTACTTGTATTGGATCCAGAAATACAGAAAAGAACAAGAGATTCACCTTGAGAAAACAGAACAAATAAAAGAAGAAAACTTACATCTCTTATCACCATTACATGGGTAGTTCTTCATCAAGCAAGCATTCATATTGGGTCTACATCAGCATCAACGAAACTAATGATCAAGCCGTCTATAATTGTTGCATAATATTCAATTTGATTGAAAATGGATCATTATGAAAGTTCGAAGCTTTATTAAAAGGTTGCATATGCAATTTCATAATATGAGGAAAAGCTTACTGGTTTCCAATTGTTGAATAGCTTCCAAGCAAGTTGCTGAAAACAAGAGAGAAAAACATGAACATAGAAACGTATCATATCGCAGTCATTCTAAAACTCAAAAAGAAAAAGGTCCTACACATTCTTTTGTTGACATTCAGATGTCTCTCCTGAAGTTGTTCCCGTGAAGTTATTGAATGACAAGTCAAAAAAGAAAAGCCTGACCATCTTCAGCCTGTGCAATGAGCAAAGCCCTAACACCTTACTATGGTAATTGCGAGTACTTTGAGTCGTACCAGATTAGTTACACAGAGGCCTTCCCTTTGAAGGGAGTCCCTAAAAGAAGTAGCTATCCTATTGTCTGCTGACCCTTTTGTAGTTCTATGGATTTTGGGGGCCGTCATCCATGGTCTTTTAATAGTACCTTTTAAATAAAGGAAGGGTACTTTTCTTCTGTAATACTACTTTTAGCATAACTACCCTTGGTAGAGACCAATGCTATAAATATCTTATCATAATTATCATATATCAGATCCTATACCGATATTGCATTGTATCATTTATTGTGCATATCAGGGCATATTGCGTCTTGTTTGTATGATACGCACATTATCATTGTATATGACACCTTTTGAAAGGGACAAATTGCTCCCTATTCCAGAAAAAAAATTGAAAAAGGTATATAAAAGTTATTTCATCTTGAAAACTGCAGGTGAAGTCATATAGGTTGTCTGAAGAAAAGCAAAGAAGAACCTAGCTTGAACGGAGCTGCCAAACTTCAATAGTAATTGTACTTTGCAAAATTAGAAAGCTCTAAAAGGCAGCAGACCTGTACAATAAGGCCTAGTCAGTAGTCTGTTCCACCTGTAAATCTACTCCACATAAAGTGTACTGATGCACAAATATTTAAAAAAGGTGTTCAACTTTGACATACTTAATTTTCATACCATATGCTGAGATGCTAACTGTTTGTTTATAGATTTGGTATGTGTTATTCTTTGGTTTTCCTGGTTTATTTCCTATTTTTCTATATTTTATTATTTTAAAGCAATAAATAACAAAAAACATAGTGCATCATAACATATCATAGGAGACACTACGATTTTCGTGCATGGGTACCCCATTCAATACGAGCTCTGATGATATTTACAAGATTGTCTTTAACAAGTATATTTATCCACTTTCCCATGGATCCTGGATGAGGTAAACTTTAGGAGAGCGTAAATTGATGAGATCCTGGCATGAAGCGGTATATGCCCAAAATAGGCTTCGCCCATCTCTCTTGAGAAGATCAATCTACCAGTTGTCTCAGCTCCACCTCCAGGTTCATTTGGCATGGAGCCATATTTTTTCCTTTTTACTTTCTATATAACAGAAAAATAGTAGTTCGTAGTATCTGCATAGAGATGGCATATTGCACAATCTTTTGACATGTAGATCAAATATTGTAAACTGAAAAAGGTAATGCCGCCAACCTAATATCTTTTGCTGCAGTACATAGGACTACTCTTTAGAAATATTACAATTTAAGGTCCATCCTACAAGGACATATCTAGTAATTGAATCGCTTTATCTTGAAGATGTGGTTTTGAGAATGTTGATGAGCAGGTTTAGTGGGTTCCACGAACTTTAATGGCTTGACAATTCAGTCTTAACTGTTAAATGGCAAATATGCAGATTACTACGGTGCATTTGTTTCAATCACACATTTGCTTCTTAAGCAAATTGGTTGAGAATAATAACTTGAATATGGCCTTTTCAGTGCATTGATTTCATTCTTACTACATGTAAAATGTTTTAGCCACATATACATCATTCAGGAATCATTAAAGAGAAACATGCATGCCCTTGTTTACTTGCAAAATCCAGACAGGGATAAGGCCAGTTAGGTTATTGCTTGTTAAGAACCTGAAAACATTGACAACTGTTGGCACTTCCACTTCAATGTACATGCAATAGGTTTAGTGCGTAGAATTATGCATGTAAAAAAACAAAAGAATACACTTACAGATAATTTAGTGAACGTAGCCCTTGTAGAGACTCCGGAATAGTATCATTTAACATATTAAAGCTTAAATCTCTGTAAGAAAATAAAAGGACAAAATGTCATGATGGAAGTTTGTTAACGTCAAAGAACGCCAGAAATAGAATATTTTGTTCAATACGCTTGCATTTGCAATAGTTTCGTCAGATTCGCAAAATCATCTGGGATTGGATGGGAGAGATTACAAGATCTTAGTATCCTAAAGCATAAAACGAAGGTCAGTCACTTTTTTTGCATGAAAATTGAATTCTAGACTCCGATTCTGTTAAAGATGTCTTATATATACATGACAGGAGAAACTCATCCAACTCACAGTGTCTTGAGCTTATTCATTGCTTTTATCTGAGGGATACTGGATGTTATTCCTTTTATGTCGCTTATTATCCTGCATTGAAAAGGAATGTCATGGAATACTTATACCGTTCCACTTAAAAGCTTGTAATTAAGCCAAAAAAGAAGATCAACTTACAAGTGCTCGAGGTTCGTTAATGCACCCATAACTGGAAGGGCAAATCCGTCCCCTGGATTTTCCTATGGCAAGGGCAATACATTCAGAGTTACATAGCAGAACTTTCAACATTTCACTGTACCTGGAAAGGATCGTTGAGAACTTACAATCTGGTCAATGGACTCCAACTCCCAATGAAATCTGATAGTCTTCCAGTAATCTGTTGTCACTTGTTCTACTGCTCAGAAGAAAAAAAAGTTCGGTACCTAAAGTTCAGACCATATAAGGCCAAAACTGGCATCTGCACTAGCTCAAATTATGTTATAGCTGACACTTTTTTTAGCTAGTAAATTCAAATGCCCAACATGATTCCAGCAGAGCCTCCATGCTTTTCTCCATGATTCTTGCTGTAAAGCCATTTGCATCAAAATGTGCATGCTTATTACTAGCTTTGGGAAATGAAGAAAAATTCAGAAAAGAATAAATCACATCATTCTTACTAAAACAATCAAAAGCATGATGAGTTGAATTCCATAAATATATGATTGTGAGTTTAAAGGCCTAAACGGATTTTACAGTTGTTTTGTGTCCAAGGCTGTTAAGTTCTGATATTCAACTAGTACAAAATGGTTGTATTCGATACCGCATTTTGCAAAGCACATAATAGGAGTCAGTACTATGAACAGGAAACTTTTAAAGTCATTGGAAGAGAATTACTCATACTGTTCTAAACTGCTTTTCACGTGAAGAGCCACCTTTTTAGACTCAAAACCTTACCTCTGTAAAAGGCTTAACACCTTTTGTTTGAACAAATAAATGGCATTCATTTTCTATGCGCAGAAAAAGATCTCACTATATATTGAAAAGAGTAATCCACTCCTAACTTGATTGTTATTAATTAGTAAATCCATCTAAATTTTATGCTTTATTATATGGTAGCACCTATGTTGCATGGATACAGGTACGGTACCAGTACCCGGTACCGGTACGGATACCGGTATGGGGTACGCAATTTTCTAAAAAACTAAAGTATGGGTACGCCACTATTAAAAAATTAAAAACATATATATATATATATACACAATTATATAGATCATTCTATATTTTAAAGAGCATTCTAGTGTTTGTGAATAATTTTATTCTAAGTTTCTAACTATGACTATGAGAATGCCATTTATGAGTGTTATCCGTATCGCACCGTATCGATACGGTGCGATATGTATAATACACTATCCCGTATCGTAAAACGGTAAGTATCACACCGTACCGTGCGATACGGGCCCATATCGTACGATACATCCTCAAAAAAAAAAATCAATTTTTTTTTGGGTTAATCGGGAAGCGGCAGAAGAGGGGAACTCCGACGCCTTTGTGTTTGTGTTTTTCATTTATTTTATTTACGTATAGAGCTTTTTACCTATGACTTGTGGGGGGTTTCAAATTATGTTTTTTATCAGGTTTTTTACCAGCACAACAATTATCTTTTAAATATATTTTAAATCCATATTTGTATCTACCAATATATCATGAGTTAACATATACGCGATGATATTTTCTTTCTCATAACTACATAATGAACATAGTGATATTTAACAAGATTGTTTTTTTTAATTATCAGTCCTACTCCAAAGCTTGATTTCTCATTGAAGAAACCAAAGTTGGTCAACACGACACCTTATGGGCATGCCACGACCCGAATCCGTGAATCTGCTCGAGTCACTTCCCGTGCTCAGATTGGTGCAACCCTATCTAGTAAATACTCAACAAGGTTTGCCACGAACCAGGTTCAAGATGTTGGATTCCAAATCAGAACCAATATTGAGCATATAGGATAGTGCTCCATAGTTAATAGACTCAATACCATAGAAAGCAAGATCATGTTATTAGAGGAGATTCACACATTCGGTGTTTGTGAAAAGGGGAGAAGAGAGAAGTGAAGAGAGGCCAGAAAGCACAAACCTTAAAAAAAATATATTTGAATTTTTTTTTCGGCGTACGCCCATATCGTACGATACGGGCAATACTCAGCGATACCCAATACGATACGCGTCAGACAACACTGCCATTTATATTCTTCTTCAAAGTAAGAACAATCAAACAACAAACACATACCAGAAGTCGTCAATTGAATTTGCAAGGAAAGATCTGAAACCAGCATAAAAGGCGATCCCCATCATTGGGGTTGCAATGCTTATCAAGAGTTCCTGAAGAAGCATCATTTCAAGAATATCATAAATCAGAATAATGAAGTCAACAACATATAAGCAAGACCAACATATGCAAAAAGAATTAATGAAGAGATAGATAGACCTTTATCAATCACAGCAGCCTAATGATCTCCACCTCAATCTCCATGAAAGCAAAGTTTATGATCAGCAGAAGTATGTTTCTCAATGCGTAACATGAACCCGAATAACTCATTAATCACAGTAAAGATACCTTGCAAAAGCTAATAGTGCTTGTAAACCAAATAACTTACAAACATCCAAGTCAACTAGTCTTAGATAGGTGTTGCAAACGTCCAAGTCAACTAGTCTTAGATAGGTGAACTAGTAAGGACAAACATAAACAGCAACAACCACTACCAAAGACAAACATAAAAACCACGAAATCGAAATGTAACCATAAGAGGTGAAAGCGCATATACTCCTGGAACTTTTCTGCTCCCTCTCCCAAACAGGATTACTGCACATTGTCTAAAAGGACAGAATATAACGCAGCTAATTGCAGTACATATAACACAGATCAATGTTGTAACTTGTAAGTTGTAACTTGTAAGTGTATATATCCATTGACAACTATTTCACATAAACCACATAACGTTGTAACTTGTAAGTGTACATAAACCACATAATGTCACAAACATGAAACATGTCGGCATGCCTTCAATGTTTCAATATGAAATGAGCCCCATTTCCACCTGAATGCACGCATAAAAAGAATTTCATGTTTCAATAAGGAGGTGAGTGAGACGAAGGACGGAAGGAGAGAGCCCAAATGCAACAACTTAGACGAAGGAGGTGAGTGAGACGAAGGACGGAAGGAGAGAGCTCAAATGCCCCATCTCCACGATAGCTCGGCATGCCTTCAATACGAAATGAGCCCCGTTAACCTGTAGCAGAACAACCAACAAGGCAACAACTGTACCAGGAGGTTAGTGAGACGAAGGATGGTGGTCGCCGGTCGGCGATCGACGGTCGGCCTGAGACGAAGGAGAAACGCAGAAGGTGAGTGAGACGAAGGACGGAAGGAGAGAGAGAGAGCCAGTCTGCCAGAGGAAAGAATCGAGAGAGAGTTAGGGTTTTAAATTTTTTTTGGATCGGATTGGGTCAGCTGATCCGAATCTGATCCAGCCACGTACCGGGTACCGGTACGTTACCCAAAGTCGGGTACGCATACCCGAATACGTATTCACATACCGGTATGCTGCAGGCCGTATGGGTACATACCTGACATACTCATACGCGTACCCATACCTGGTATGTACCGGATAGGGGTACGACGCCCAAAAGGACGTACCCGTGCAACATAGGGTAGCACAAACTCCACCATGGCTGGTTCCAAGTTCGGATGGGAAAGGAGGAGGGTTGCGTTAGGCTTCCAACAGCCAATGTAAAACTTTTTTAGATTTACTGGCATTGATTAAATGGTAGCACAAAAAAGTGACGATGTGAAACTGTGATATTCTTTTCAAAGTGGTTATTCTTATATTTCATTAAAGGAAAATAGGATGGTTTTCCTTACAAGTCTCCCATGTTTCTCAGTCTTCCCACTATTGCTGGTAGTTCTCCAGTAAAGTTGTTTTAAGAGAGGATTCTGTTGTTTAATTGTAACATCATTGATATCAGTAATAGGAGCAGAAAGAGACCAACATCAATAGAAGACAATTGCAATCTTACAATCTCCCTAAGTTTGTCAGGTTTCCAACATAAGGAGGAAGTACACCTAAGAACTAATTATTTTCCAGCGTTCTGTAGCATCCATTGCACATGAGACCAAGTTAGAAACTGAAATGAAGAGGATGCAAGCAATCTTGATATGTTAGAGTTGAAATTTTGCACTTACATATTCTTCAGGGTGGTCATGTTTCCACGTTTCTCTGGGATATTCCCTGTCAACCGGTTTGACATGAGAGACATGATTCCATCAAGGAAGACAAACAGTTACTTGCAACAAAGCCTACAGAACATTTACTAAAAGCAGTCCCCAATGACTTGTGGATTTTTGGTTGTTCATTCTTTCCTATAAAATATCATCTATTTATGTTGCAAAGAACAAACCATATATAAGGTAACATAGTTATAAGTTTTAACTCCCCTACTCATGCTTTTGCCTGTTGTTTTCATCATCTAGTTGATCCTGTCCTTTCCCAATGACCCTTTGTTATCCTGTGGGTAATTGAACTCTTTGATTCTTTTGATAGATTAACCACATCTTAATAACAACAACAACTAAGCCTTTTTCCATACTAGATAGGGTCGGCAAACCATATTCTTTGTTTCTATATGGCCCTATATGTGTCATGCTAGCAGTTAACTCAATATAAACTAGATCATTCTTTATTTGTTTCTTTTCAACACTTTTATGTTCGTCCTCTTCCTCTTTTCACACTTTCATTATATTTTCTTAATTGGTTTCTAATAACCTCATTATGTATATGGTCTTTTCATGTGTAACCACTCATCCATCTCAATATCTTCATTTATGCTACAGACATCTTTTGTGCATGTTGATGATTAATTGCCCAAGACTAAGAACCATAAAACATAGCAAGTCTAATTGCTCCTCTAAAATATTTATCCTTTGACTTTAATGGTATCTTCTTATCACACAGAATACCTAATGCCCTTCTTCATTTTAACCAACCATCATTAATTTTGTTAGGATACTAGAATTTACACATTACATTTGTGCTTTATATGTTACTTAAGTACGGGTAGTGTTGTTATTAAAGTTAGAACAGGTAAGTATAAAAGTGGAATAGAGTCATTTAGGGTTGAGATAAGAAGAGAGAGGGGAGCAACCAAAGAACCCAAGAAGGGTTGCATACTACCTAAAAACTTCTCTTGATGTATTATGTTGTTTTCTTTAATGAACAACAACTACAACAACAACTAAGCCTTTTTCCATACTAGATGGGGTTGACTATGTTGTTTTCTTTCATCAATAAAATAAAATTAGAGGTTCTTCAACATGGTATCAAAGCTGGTTGCTTAAATCGAAGGCAAGATTGAGTTGCTAGTACACGACAATCGCGTGGAAGAGGCAGTAGGAATAATCGATCAGGTTTTCTGTATCTTTTTGCATATTTTTTGTGTAACCTACATAGAAGACAACATTCAGGTAAGATCTAGAGAACTTTTTGAGAGGTAAGATGGTTGATCTTATGGAGTAGACTGATAGAAATGACCCTTTGATTATAACTAATGCGAAATTAGATGGAAAGAATTATCTAGAATGGCCTAGGTTAGTTCTCCTTGGAGTTAGGGCCAAGAGAAAAATATATTATCTTATTGGTGTATGTGAAAAATCAGATGTAAGGAGTTCCGATTACTCATGATGGGAGAGGGACGAAGCTCTTGTGGCTGCATGGCTCATTAATTTTATGATGTCCAATATTAGGCGATCATTCCTCTATCTCAAGACAACCCATAAAATATGAAAAGCGATAAGAGATTCATATTCATGCAAGAAAAATATTACAAAAGAATATAAACTTCTTGAAAAAATACAAAAGTGCAAGCAAGGATAAAGAATGATCAATGAGTTCTATGTAGAAATGAAAAGTTTATGGGATGAATGATCTTATTTCACTATGATTCATTGTAAGGAATGCGTAAGAGAAAGGGCAAGTGAATTTGAAAAGAAGAAAGCTTTTTATTTATTACGAGGTGTTTCAACTGAATATTAAAACGTGAAAAGCAATATTTTAGCAAGCGAGGAGATGCCTACATTTGGTACTATGTATTCATTACTAATAAGAGAAGAAGACATAAAAAACTTGGAGAGATCAGAAAATACTAACATCAAGAAAACTGCATTTATGGGAAGATGGTACATCCCATCCACGAGAGAAAGAGGGAGTTACAAAGGTAGAGGCCATGACTCCTCAGTTGATGAAACACGGTTATTGCAGGAAAACTAGACATACTAAAGAAAGACGGTGAAAAATGATCGGTAAGCCAAACTATCTGAAAGATAAAGCTATGATTGCAACAACAACTACTACTACTAAGCCTTTTCCCATACTAGACGGGGTCGGCTACATGGATTCTTTGTTTCCATAGATCCCTATCGTGTGTCATGTTAGCACTTAACTCCCAATAAGCTAGATCATTCTTTATTGTTTCTTTCCAACACTTTTGTGGTCGTCATCTACCTCTTTTAATACTTTCTAAATTTAGTTTTTCTAACCTTCTTACTGGTTCTTTTTTTTATCTTCTTTCTATATGTCCAAACCATCTTAAACGATGTTCTCTCATTTTATCTTCTATTGGTGCCACTCCTAATTTGTTTCTAATAACCTCATTATGTATACGGTCTTTTCTTGTATGACCACTCATCCATCTCAACATCTTTATTTTTGTCACAGACATCTTTTGTACATGTTGATGATTAACTGCCCAACACTCAGAACCATAAAACATGACAGGCCTAATTGCTGCTCTATAATATTTACCTTTTAACTTTAATGGTATCTTCTTATCACAAAGAATACCTGATGTTCCTCTCCATTTTAACCAACCATCATTAATTCTATGTGTAATATCTCCATCAATTCTTCCATCACTCTAAAAAATTCACCCTAGGTATTTAAAACTTTCCTTTTGGGGAATGCAATGTGTGTCAATTTTAATTTCCATGTCCTATGAAGTAACCAAATGATCAAACTTACATTCCATATATTCTGTCTTTGTTCTACTAAGTCGGAGGCCTTTACTTTCTAATGTTTCTCTCCATAGTTCCAATTTTCTATTAACTTTTTCCTTAGACTCCTCCACTAATACAATGTCATCTGCAAATAACATACACCAAGGTACTTCATCTTGAATATGTTTTGTTAACTCATCCATCACCATTATAAATAAGTATGGACTTAAAGTTGATCCTTGATGTAGCCCAATATTAACTTCAAAAAGTCTGTCGTTCCTTCATGAGTCCTCACACATGTTTTTGCACCATCATACATGTCTCTTATAAGGTTAATATATGTCAATAGGATACCTCTTTTTTCCAAAATTCTCCAAAGAACCTCCCTCGGTACCCTATCATAAGCTATGATTGCAAGAAATACAGAAATTGGTAGTGAAATTACAAGTGAAGCAATTAGTATGATTCTGAAACTTTAGATGGACTTGAAGGTAGACTTATAGATACCTCTTCTTCTATATCCACTCCTTCAAAAAGGATTCCTCCAACCATGGATGCAACTCGGGATAAAAAAGTAGGACCTAGCAGTAATACTCTTAATATTCATTCATCATCGCATATATATTGGGTTATTGACTCAGGTGCTACCGAACACATGGTGAATTTTAAGGAGGGCTTGCTTGATTATGTGAAATTAAATGATAAAGTCAATATTACAAACAATTCATTAATATAAGTATTTGGAAGAAGAAAATTATGGATAATATTTGGAATGCTTGATCATGTTTTATACATACCACAAATCCGTATGGATCTTCTCTCGATTACTGCTTTATCATCTAGATTGAATTACAGAGTGCATTTTTTTATCTTATTGTGTATTTCAGGAACTAAGGACAAGAAAGACCATTGAATATGGTAGGAGTGGTGGACTTTAAACTTACAAAGGAAGACGAAAAAGCATAGTAGCAAATATGGCATCCACATAACATTAGGAAGAACTGGTATTGTGGCATCGTTGGCTTGGGCATCATCCAATTCAGAAACTCTAAACTATAATACCTCAGTTGCAAAATTTAAGAATGAAACTCACATTTAATTTGAGGCATGTTAGTTAGGAAAGCATGGTAGGTTCAATTTCCCTAAAAGCATCTCAAGATCTCATGGTATATTTGATTTGATACATTTAAATGTATGGGGACCTTGCCTAGTTTCTTCTACTACAAGCCACAGATATTTTGTCTCGCATATTGATGATTACTCCCGCTTTACTATTGTTTATTTACTGAAATCCAAAGATGAAATTGCTACTATATTACATATTAGGAAAGTGGCGAAAGATGTGTTAGGGGTATCTAAGGGAGGTGTACCAGCACAAAAAGAAGCTTGGTGGTGGAGTGAAGTAGTACAAAATAAAATCAAGGCAAAGAGGGCATGTTACAAATTACATTATGCTAAGAAAACTAGTGAAACTTTAGAAGCTTATAAGAAAGCAAAGAAGGAAGCAAAAAAGGCCGTTAGTGAAGCAAAAGCTAAGATTTGGGAGGACTTATATAAAAAACTCAACTCAAAAGAGGGTGAAAGAGATATTTTTAGGATAACTAGGGCTAGAGATAAGAAAACTAAAGATCTTAATTATGTTAGATGCATAAAAGACGAGGATGAAAAAATTCTAGTGGCAAATGATAATATAAGAAATAGATGGAAAAACTATTTTTATAATCTTTTTAATGAAAATAAAGATGTTAGTATTAGTTTAGGAGATTTAGCCAAGTCAGAAAAGTATATAAACCACAATTTCTACCGACTTATTCAAAAGAATGAAGTCAAAGAGGCTCTTAAACATATGAAGAGTGGTAAATCGGTAGGACCAGATAATATTCCTATAGAAGTTTGGAAAATATTAGGAGAAATAGGAATCACTTGGCTCACAAGACTATTAAATGAAATATGGAAAAACCAAAAGATGCCCGAGGAATGGAGAGCAAGTACACTTATACCCGTATATAAGAACAAGGGAGACATTCAAAATTGTGCGAATTATCGAGGTATCAAGTTAATGAGTCATACTATGAAATTATGGGAAAGAATTATCGAACGTAGGTTAAGACAAGTATCAAGTACAATAAAGAACCAATTTGGATTTATGCCAGGTAGATTTACTATTGAAGCGATTCACCTTTTGAGACGTCTTATGGAACATTTTAGAGCAAAAAAGAAAGACCTTCACATGATATTTATTGATCTAGAAAAAGCTTATGATAGGGTACCGAGGGAGGTTCTTTGGAGAACTTTGGAAAAAAGAGGTATCCCATTGACATATATTAACCTTATAAGAGACATGTATGATGGTGCAAAAACATGTGTGAGGACTCATGAAGGAACGACAGACTTCTTTGAAGTTAATATTGGGTTACATCAAGGATCAACTTTAAGTCCATACTTATTTATAATGGTGATGGATGAGTTAACAAAACATATTCAAGATGAAGTACCTTGGTGTATGTTATTTGCATATGACATTGTATTAGTGGAGGAGTCTAAGGAAAAAGTTAATAGAAAATTGGAACTATGGAGAGAAACATTAGAAAACAAAGGCCTCCGACTTAGTAGAACAAAGACAGAATATATAGAATGTAAGTTTGATCATTTGGCTACTTCAGAGGACATAGAAATTAAAATTGGCACACATTGCATCCCCCAAAAGGAAAGTTTTAAATACCTAGGGTCAATTTTTCAAAGTGATGGAAGAATTGATGGAGATGTTACACAGAATTAATGCTGGTTGGTTAAAATGGAGAGGAGCATCAGGTATTCTTTGTGATAAGAAGATATCATTAAAATTAAAAGGTAAATATTATAGAGCAGCAATTAGGCCTGCCATGTTTTATGGTTATGAGTGTTGGGCAGTTAATCATCAACATGTACAAAAGATGTCTATGACAGAAATGAAGATGTTGAGATGGATGAGTGATCATACAAGAAAAGACCGTATACATAATGAGGTTATTAGAAACAAATTAGGAGTGGCACCAATAGAGGATAAAATGAGAGAACATCGTTTAAGATGGTTTGGACATATAGAAAGAAGATCAAAAGAAGAACCTGTAAGAAGGTTGGAAAAACTAAATTTGGAAAGTATTAAAAGAGGTAGAGGACGACCAAAAGTGTTGGAAAGAAACAATAAAGAATGATCTAGCTTATTGGGAGTTAACTGCTGACATGGCACACGATAGGGATATGTGGAAACAAAGAATCCATGTAGCCGACCCCGTCTAGTATGGGAAAAGGCTTAGTTGTTATTGTTGTTGTTTGTTGAAAAACAATTTCAAGCACAAGTTAAGGTTGTCTGATGAGATAATGAGGTGAGTATACATAAGCTATCTTGAAAAAGTACCTAACAACTCATGAAATTATACATCAAACATCTTGCATGTATACTCCATAAAAATACAGAATTGCAAAAAGGAAGAATCGACATATACTGGAAATGGCCAGAACACTAGTGATTGACAGTTTAACCCCAAAATATCTATAGGGTGAGGCAGTTCTAACAATGATATATCTAATAAATCGGATACCATCATTGTGTTTGGATGGAAAGGTACCGTTATAGTTATTGTCTCCTAGTGAAAAATTATTCAATTTGACACCTAGGATCTTTGGGTGTGTATGCTTTATACATATTCATCATATCAATAGAGATAAACTTGATCCTGGAGTTGTGAAATGTGTATTTGTTGGTTACTCCCCATTTCAGAAAGGCTATGGTTGTTATGATCCAACTGCGATTTTTTTTTTGTATCTAGAGATATTAGCTTACATGAACTCATACATTACTATAGTAGTGAGGGGGAGACTTAAAATGCAACAAAACAAGAAGAACCACTATTGCCAATACTTTGTAAAGATGAAGAAAATGATCGAAGTTGTCAGATGGAAGATAATGAAGAACAACAAGGGTGTTTCTTCAACCGAGTGTACACGAGAGGAACAAGAAATAAATTTCTATCACATGCAGATGGCAATCAAGTGCAGTCGACACAAGACGTGTCTATTGCCTTTAGAAAAGAAAAACGAAGATATGCATATCCGATTAGTAATTACATTGAAAGAGTTTAAGCAAATTATCAATCCTTTGCAGCAAATTAAAGAGACATGAAAATTCCAAAAATGTGGAAAGAAGTAAATATGTCTAGAGAACGACAACATGTTATGGAGGAAGAGATAGAAGCCTTAAAAAGAACCATACTGTCTCTACCTAAGAGAAGAAAAGTCTATCTAAGTGCGTGTACATAGTGAAATACAAACCCATTCAGAAATTAATAGATATAAAGTCATGCTAGTGGCAAAAGGATATAGTCAATCTTACAAGATTGACTATAATAAAACTTTTGCTCCTGTGGTGAAAATGACACCTGTATGAGTATTTATCAATCTAACAGCAAACAAGGAATGAACAATTGGATGTTAATAATGCATTCTTACAAGGAGATCTTAGTGAAGAGGTATATATGGAAATACCTCAAGGATTAAGACACATCTATGGTCTCGGCAAAACTTATTTTTTAAAGAAGGCCCTATATAGATTGAAACAGTCACCACGTGCTTGATGTGAGAAATTCAGTAAAGGCATTATTAGTCTTGGATACACAAGGAGTAAAAATGATCATACTCTATTATTTAAATCTGAAAATGGAATTTCTATATTAATCTTGTATGTTGATGATATTGTCGTAATAGGTGATGACATAGAAGAAATCAACCACCTAAAGAAAAGATTGCATCAATTATTTGATTTAAAAGACTTTGAATAACTTCATTATTTTCTAGGAATTGAGGTCCTAAAGTCATAAAAGGGTATGTTCCTACCACAACGCAAGTATGTGATGAATTTATTAAAGAAAATAGGTACATTGAGATCAAAACCAAGTGATATTCCCATAAACATTAATCACAAGTTGGGACTGGATAGTGGCATACAACTCTGTGATACTAAGAAATATCATCAACTCATAAGAAAATTGATATATTTAACTATCACAAGACCCGACATAACCTATGCAATTAGAATTCTCAATAGATTTATGCATGCACCTAAGCAATCACACATGGATGCAGTCTTTAAGGAACTTAGATAAAATACTCTTGGTAATGACATTCTATATTCCAAAGATGGATACATAGATCTAGAGTTATACACAAATGATGATTGGGTAGGATCTATAGATGATGAGAAGTCTACAACTGGTAATATTGCTCTATTTAGAGGGAACCTAATCTTGTAAGAAAATAAAAAGCAATCGGTAGTAGCTAGATTAAGTGTAGAAGTTAAGTATAGGGTGTTGAAAACATGATTGCGCAGCGAATAATACAAAATATAAAAACAAGATAAAGAGGAAAAATGGAGATCGGAGGAGGGGGCGGACCTCCAATGGAGGTTGCCCCCTATTTCTCTCTCTTTCTTAATCCCAGCAAGTTAAACCCTAATACAACCTATCAACCCTTATATAAGGTGTTGTAAACCATAAAATGACCAAAATACCCCTAGTACAAAAAATTACCAAAATGCCCTTATAACTTCGAACAATTACAATAATACTCTAAACATCAATTTTACTGTCCTAAGATATTATATGTACTAAAACTGACTCTAAACTCATATTCTTCAACACCTCCCCTGAAGTTGGGAGTGAGATACTTCGAACTCCACACTTGTCAAAAATCTTCATCTGTCTGCAACATTCTTCATCTGTCTTTATCATTGTTTTAATCTTCAACAGCTTCTTTAGCTGCAATATCGTCAACTCAACCTTCCTGGTTGATCATATCAAGTACCATCTCTGACTGCAATATAAACTTAGCCTTCTTGGCTAATCATCTCAAGCAGCATCTCTAGTTGTAACATCAACTCAGCTATCCTGGTTGATCATCTCAAGCAGCATCTATGGCTGCAATATCAACTCAGCCCTCCTGGCTGATCATCTCAAGCAACATCTATGACTGCAACATCAACTCAGCCTTCCTGACTGATCATCTCAAGCAGCATCTCTGGCTGCATCATTACCTCTACCTTCCTGGCTGATCATCATCATGACTTTCTTCATCACATGTGCACTAGTAATTTTTTCGAGCCTTCTGTAAAAACAACTTAAACAATAAAAAACACATGGGTAACACACGACCCTTCTATGGGTGTCGGTTGCTCCCTCTCTCTTTCTTATTCTCCATAAAGTGATTTGGCAGCTACACTTAAAAGTTATGTTTCTTCTATTCTTGAGAAAGTTGATCTTTTGTAATAGGAGAGATACTACACCACCATACACACTTCACACGGCTTTTTTTGTGCCCCTTCACATGGTTGTTGCAACCAATGTATTGGTTGGGTGCCCTCTCTCTACCACTCAAATAGCAGAATACAGACATATGCTCATATTAGTTGGTCTACGCCCCTTTACATGGTGACTGCAACCGCTTTTCCAGCCCTCCTAGCTGTTTACTTCAGCAACTCAAGGTTTTAACTTTCATGCTTCTTAGTGATACTGTCACATTCCATACCATCAAATTCCTCTAGCCTCTTCTATGATTTGATTTTTCATGCATGTGTAGTGAAAAAGACTGATTTTCTGCATTCCATCTTTCCTTTTATTGTCATTCAGTTGTTTTTCCAATGAAGAAATCATCACTACTACTTCATACATTCTTCAAATTTTTCTAAATGAATTTTCAGCCCTCTTGAACATTTGAGCAAACACTTTATGTAGGTAAACATCTCTCTCAGGCATTTCATCGAAGGAATTTCATCGAACACTTATGTGCAGGTGAATATTTCTCTTGGACATTTCATCGAACATTTGTCTTGCAGAGGAAGTTTCTCTCAAACATTTCATCAAACAGTTGGTCTACTATCATTCCCTTGCAACTTGACTTCAACCTTTCAATCTTTTCATATGCAATCTGCTTTTCTATTTCTTCTCAACTTGCAACAGCTATGTCCTCTCTACCGTCACAAAGTTTGAAACACGAGGCTCAAGACAATACAGCCATTACATCTGATGCTCTTAAAGCAATGTAGTTGGAGCCGTCGCTGCTCTTGAAGTCATTGCCTGCATATTTCGAGTACAAGACCGTGTTCCCAGGGGCGATGGACAGCGACTTTCGACTGCCTTCTTCATCCAAAGGTCCAGGTCCAACAGCCACAACCGTGCCAATTGAAGGCTTTTCCTTGGTTGATTCCGTCAGTAACAAACCTCCAACTGTTTTCTCCTCAGCTTCTGCAACCTTGATTAAGACACGATCATTGAGGGGCTTAAGATCCTTTATATCATCACTATCAAGAACACCCACAATATCATCTTCCTTCAACAAAAGGTGATTGGTTCCATTAAACTCAATTTCTGTGCCTGCATACTTGGAATACACAACTTGTGCACCGGTCTGAACACTGATGTGGATCTTGTTCTTCCCAATTGATCGACTTCACCTACAGCAACGATCTCCCCCCCTTGAGGTTTAGTCTGAGCAGATGTAGGATACCACCAATAGTCTTCTCCTCTGTAGTCTTGATTTTTACTAGGACCCGATCACTCAAAGGCATGACATTTGTGTACTTGGGCGCACGTTCTTCAGGCAATCATTACCAGTCACAAACCTGATTTTCATCCTCATAGGCTTTGTAAGAAGAGATGATCCCGCGCCTTTGTTAACAACAATATCGATAGGGCACCCCATATTTATGTCAATGAAATCAACAGAGCATTCACGATCAATAAGTTCTACGGTTCTTGCAACTGTATCCGGATGAGCACCACAAATCTGTACGCCAAAAAGGTCTTCGGATGAATGCCGCCTCAGCAGTGCCCATTCTGAGGCTTGTCCCTGTAAAAGATTTGTGCACATGGCCATTTCTCCACAAGTAACATCAGCTCCTAAGGCTTTGCAAATTCTCCTAAATGGAAGATTTTCAACAGTCGTTAGAGGTGCAAGGTACAACTTTACAACTTTTGTCTAAAAATCAATTAATTTCTTTTCACGGGGATTTTCCTTGATATCTACATTGACTTCCACCAAGCAAGGACCATCAATCTTAGACACATCCTGCAGCTCAGTTTCTACAAAAGTATCTCCTAAGTCTCTTCTCAAAGAATCAACACCATTATTAACATTAATGTTGATGCCCTTTTCATCAAGTGGAACTTTAGCCTTTTTGGCAGGTAGGATTTCTGGGACCATTTCATCAGAGAATTCTTCATTTGGCATGTCTTCCAATACCTCAGTGCCATTAGCAGACGTGCAATGCCATTGACTGTTCTCACCACTTTTAATCTCACACATGCCATCTAGGGTTGCTAAAATGCCATCAACCTGTTTTTCCTGTCTCTTGAGCCTTTGAATTGTATTTCACCACAAAACCAAGCATCTTAAGCTGACGGTCTGCCTTTGAAAATTTGATTTTGTTTTTCCACAAGAGGGCATGGCTCTTCATAGCATAGAAACGGACAACTTCTTGGCAGATCCTCTGGTTGCTGTGCTAAAAATGCTTCCACATCATGATTGAAAAGACATTTGCCTTCAAAGTTGCATGCTTTAGGATTTCGAGTTTTTGCTACACCAGGACATATATTTAATGCAGATTTTTGTTCGAGTTGGCGTTCCCTCTTGAGTTGCCGCTTGGATTTCTTCTCCTTCGTTACCATTTTTCTTTCCTAAAATCATGGGTCACTTTTTATATTATCCTTTCCACCAAATCAGGAAACTAAGTTTCCATAATTATCTTCCAGGTTTACTTTCTCATACAATCAGAAAAAGGTAGTTTTCATAACTACTTTCTGGTTTACTTTCCACAGAATCAGGAAATATAGTCTGTAACTGCCATTTTCATCATTTAAAATTCAAAAGAAATGAACTTACCTTTTTTCAAAAATATTCTTTTCCAAGATTTTGTTGTAACCTCTCTTTTTGAAAAAAAAATCTGGAACCCATTGAGTTCTCAAGGTGGTGCCTTGGATTGATGGAAGAGATACAGTGGAGTTGAATAACGATCTTCTCATTAATGACAAGTTACTAGTTTCCCTGACATAACATAAACAATATGTGATGGCCAATCTTCAAGCCCATCAAAGATATGCATTGCATATATGATGGTTGCCCCACGCTCAATGCACTCTTTCTTGAGAAACTTCAAAATATCAGCACCCTTGCAAGCACATCCAAATCAACTGTGATTTTATTAAGGAGAAGGACCTTAAATGGCTTAAGAAGACCCATGCATATCTGCACTCGCTGTCTCTTTCTCGGATGCAAAATGGATATGTATACATATTAAGAGTATCGGTACACTTATTTATTGACTGCAACATGGAGACCAAGGATCTCAACAGAAATATAGCGTTCCCTTTTCATGGCCGGACACCGATGCTATGTTGATAAGCAGCGCCTTTCGCATCATCTCTTTCGGGATGCTCTAAGGTACATTCGGCTACAAGGAAAGCAAATGGCTGAAGTGCACGATCTCCATCATGGTCCCTGTTTGTCTTCAACTTATCATTAATGCCAACGGCATACCTAACTTTACCATTGCCAAGTTCTACATCGTTATTTGCATTCGGAGCAACAGCATCACCCCTCGTACTTGGTTCTTTAAGTTCTTCGGTCATTGATCGATACTCTATCAATCACCAAGGCTCTGATACTATATTGAAAACATGATTGCGCAGCGGATAATACAAAATATAAACACAAGATAAATGGAAAAAATAGAGATCGGAGGAGGGGCAGACCTCCAATGGAGGTCGGCCCCACTCTTTCTCTCTATTTCTTAATCCCAACAAGTTAAACCCTAATACAACCTATCAGCCCTTATATAAGGTGTTGTAAAATATAAAATAACCAAAATACCCCTAATATAGAAAATTACCAAAATGCCATTATGACTTCGGACAATTACAATAATATTTTAAACATCAATTTTACTGTCCTAAGGCATTATATGTACTAAAACTAACTCTAAACTCATATTTTTCAACATAGGACTGCAACATAAGGAACCAGTGAATGTTTATGGCTTATTTCTCCACTTACCAAACTCAAACAACAAATCAACCTTCAAATATCCTTATATATAGACAACAAGGCAGTTTTTATATTGCTACTAGTCCAGTCCAACATGAAAGAATGAAACACATAGAAGTAGATTTCCATTTTATAAAAGAAAAAATTACAAACAAGATACTACAAGTTCAACATGTGAGGTTGGAAGATCAAATGATTGACATACTAACCAAAGCAGTTTCAAAGACTACATTAGAAAGATTATGGAGTAAGTTGGGAGTCTTAAATATCTTCCTCCCAACTTGAAGGGGAGTGTTGAAGGATACCAAAATTTATACGTTAGATTAGTGCTTTATATGTTACTTAAGTAGGGGTAGTGTTATTATTTAAGTTAGAACAAGTAAGTATAAAAGTTGAATAGAGTCATTTAGGGTTGAGATAAGAAGAGAGAGAAGTAGCCACAGAACCCAAGAAGGGTTGCATACTGCCCAGATACTTCTCTTCATGTATTTGCTATTTTCTTTCATCAATAAAATAAAATCAGAGGTTCTTTAACAAATTATATGTGTAACATCTCAATCAATTTTTCCATCACTTTGAAAATTGATTTAAAACTTTCCTTGTGAAGCATATATTGTGTGCCAATCTTAATTTTTATATCGTTTGAAGTACTCAAATGATCAAACTTACATTCCATATATTTTGTCTTCGTTCTACTAAGTCAGAAGCCTTTACTTTCTAACATTTCTCTCTATAGTTCCAATTTTCTATTAACTTTTTCCTTAGACTCATCCACTTACACAATATCATCTGCAAATAACATACACCAATGTACTTCATCTTGAATATGTTTTATTAATTCATCAATGACCAATATAAATAAATATGGACTTAAATTTGATCCCTGATGTAACCCAATATTAACTTCAAAGGAGTCTGTCATTCCTTCATAAGTCCTCATACAAGTTTTTGCACTATCATACATATCTCATATGATTTATATGAGACATGTACGATGTGAACAAAAAAAAGTACAAAACAAAAGCTTGATTCTATTATATATCTGGCTTTAGAAGCATCGGGAGGAACTTTAAAGAAAAAAGAGCAACTAATTGGGTTAAATGGAAGTATATGAGCCTCCACTGGCCATCTTTTCTCCAACTTGGGTTATGCGATCGTTGTTGTTTTTCCAAATCTTAATCTGTTTTTGTTTTTCCAAATCTTAATCTGTTTATTCCTAATAGGTGATGCTTTTCTTATTCTTTGGTTCAAGTTTAATTCTAATTCTTTTCTGCAACACTCTGATGTTTTAATTTTGATATTCATTATGAATCTAAGTGATATGTCACCTAGATAGATACATAGTTACGTATATATACTATATGTATATATTTATATTTATATATGATGCACACTCTTTTTCCCTATATAACCGAGATATTTTGGACATGAAAAAACATCAAGATTCAGAAGACATCAAATTAATTGTAATAATTTGCAACTTACACATTAACCAGCTGCAATGTGCTCCAATCAGCAGGTATTGTTCCGGTTAGAAAATTTTGAGTAAGGTCCCTCATATAAAGTACCAAATAGAGCAAAATTAGTACAATTCAAGCATAGTGATTGATTAATTTACGAAGGAAAAGCAAGAGCAGTAGATGAGTATCAGAAGAGTATGTTACAGTTCCACAAGAAAGGGTAGTCCAGATAGATTTGGTAGTGTCCCAGATAAACCTTTGAGCTTTTAGAACTTTGCATTCATTTAGACCAATTTATTACTCTTTCTCCATACTTCTAGAGAGAGAGAGAGAGAGTTACATGCTTGTTACATGGCAGGTGGTATTGCTACAGTTGCACGTAACTTCACACTCATTTTCCTTGGTTGCATTTTAGATCACCCATCCTGATTGACCGCTGCATGGATCAATCGTGAAGTTCCAGTCATTCTTGCCAATGGTTTTACCAATTTGCTGAAGCACACTCACTGCTTCCATTTTCAATTCATCAAAATGCAATTAACGACCTTTTAGAAGGTTAGGATGTTCAAAACTTCAAATTCCTTTTCCAAGATTTAGCCCCACCATACATAGATAAATATACCTACTCTTTCTCTATGTATATAACATATATCTCTAGTACACACATGCGTGCACCCACAAAGAGAGAGATTTTGTTTTAAAGAAAAGATAATAAAGTTCATGGCTTTACATAAAATTAAAATGGTTACATCTCATTTTTTGAAGATGGTATTCACTATAAAGAGATCAAACGCCATAGCAAAATTTAAAATCTCTCTACCTTCCTCATTTATATCCCCAACCATAGTTTCCATGAATACCTTGATATCCTAATACCTCTTTATCGACATGTTCATTTAACTCTCCTCCTAAACAAATCATCTGTTTTTGTAGAATTCTTTGAATCACCTTATCTAACTCCTCCCAAAGTACAAATTATATTCAAAACCTCTGCTCCTAGTACAAATTTCAACGTCATGATTTGGTCACCATATTATTGTATGTCTACTACACTATCCTTTAAACCTTTATTTATGATGATACCAATTTGTTTCAAGCTTTTTCCTTTCCTAAGTACCATACATTTGCTTTTTCTCCAACCCACTTTGTCCCTTATAAACATAGGATATGAATCTTTCTCTGAATCATAGTATCTACCACCTCCATTAGCTTACTGGACAATGTTATGATATTTCAAGAACCAATACGAAGCTTATTATCTAGGATTAGTTTCCTTACCCCCTGCATCCGATCATGCTAAAAATGTGGATACTCTCTACAATTTGTTTACTGCATTTGGGTGACAATGTAGTTGGGTTAACTTCTTTACCCACACCCATCCATGTTCTGATAACCCTCTTTACAATTGATTCACTATATCTGAGCAAAAATGTAGAAGCTCTTACTTACTTTTTACCGCATTCAGGCTTTGCAGTGCATCGTTAAGAGAGGACGCCCCAACACAATACTCATAATTTGTATAATCTATGGTATAAAAATCTGACAAGGTTTTATGCTTGTTGTCGAAAGCCTAATTCAACCCTCCTCCTTTATTCGGGTTTGGGACCGACCATGCAAGGGTGATCCCTTACATGGGTGGAGTTTAAAGAGGGGATGTCAATGTCCTTAAAATAGGAGGTTAAAACAATGAAATTACACCCTAGAGAGAACTCCCCACTAACTTGGACATGGGAGGCACTCTACCATTGAGCTATGTATATATTAGTGATATCAAGTTTCATAAAATATATTGATATCATAGGGAATTGCCAGTTCGGTTCCTGTCTGAATCAGCCATGTCTAATCACAACATAGTGAATAAGTACATGAAGGGACAAGAAGACCAACTAAACAAAAGGCATTCATATGATATTATAGATGCCCAAGTAGCTGTATGAAACCATTGGTTACCCAGCGAGGTTCACCTCTGAAGTCAACCAAGGGACTCGTATTGCTCCTTGCCTTCTCAATCTACAAGAATTGAGAAATAAAAGATAAAAGAATATGACATTCAATTACGACTTAGAACCACATACACAACTAGACGTTGTGTGTCTCTCGATAGCTTTCCTGGCTACTCTTATTTTCTCTCATACCTAAACCCTAAACTAAAATCAAATACGTATAAACCTTTTATAACTTAAAAGACTAATATGCTCTTACTTAAGTATACTTAATAACTAGACCAGAAAATAATGGGAATGAACCCAACCTCCAAGATTCAATATTCCTCAACATCTTCAACACTCTCCCTCAAGTTTCGAGAAATATACTGATAATTCTTAACTTGCTATGCATGGATTGTACGATTCCTTCAGGTACTACCTTAGTTCTTGATCACATGATCTCATATATGTTAATTAAAATTCTTCACTGTTCGCTTTTTCTCAAATAAAATGAAAGTCAATTTCTATATGTTTTGTCCTCTCATGTTGAATGATATTTGAAACAATCTAAATAACTACATTGTTGTTACTCAATAAGATAATAGGATGTCCATAGTGAATTGTAAGCTCCATTATTAATGATTTTAGCTAAAGACCTTCACATATCCCTTATGTTATGTCTTTATACTCAGCTTCTACATTAGATCTTTCAACTATTGTTTGTTTTTTGCTTTGCCAAGATACTATATTTTTACCTATTTTTGCAATCTATGCTAATGTGAACTTTCCATCTTCTTTAGATCCTACCCAATCTGTATCTCTAAATATTTCTTTAGATGTCATTCCTTGGAGTAATGTATGTCGATACACGCGTGGAATGATGTGAAATTGATCAAGAATCAATCAAACAAACAAAGACTGGATCTAATGTACAGGTCGGCGCCCTCATGGCTACCGCCCTCTCTGGTTTCTTATTCATACTTATCAAAACCTAATTACACCTTATGATCTTATAAGGGTTGTTCTAATTTAAAAGACTCAAATGCCCTTAATAAGTAATTAACTTTACTGGAATCCCAATGGATCAATATTTGATCCATTAGGATCCAATACACTTATAAATATAAATATCCATACAACTACATTACAAAAACTTAAAATTAAAGACTAAGACTAACTACGACTATAGACTTTAACTAGTTCTTCAACAATGTATTCCATATCCTGGGTTGACTTTAGGTATCTTAGAATTCTATGCACAACTTTCATATGATACTTTGACGATTGATGCATAAATCAAATTACAATACTAACTGCATATGAGATATCATGGTGTGTAATTGTTAAATAGATAAGTTTACCAACTAAACATTGATATCTCCCAATGTCCTTGAATATTTCTGATCCATGTGAATTTAACTGATGATTAACTTCCATTGGAAGTTCACTAGGCTTGCAATCAACCATATTAGTATCTTTTAACAAATCAAGTTTACTTTCTTTGAGTAAGGAAATACTTGCCTTAGAATGCAAAACCTCAATACCAAGAAAGTAATATAATTTTCCAAAGTTCTTGAGATCAAACATCTGATACAGTTTGCCTTTAAGCCATGTAATCTCTTCTTGATCATCTCCTGTAAGGACTATATCATCAACATAGACAATAAAAATAAAAATTCATTTATTTTTCCTTACAAATAAAGTATGATCACTCATACACCTTTTATAAGCAAGTTTTAATACTCCTCACTAAACTTCTCAAACCATGCTTGTGGGGATTGTTTTAGTTCATATAGAGCCTTTTTAAGATGACACACCATATGTTGATTCTGACAATAATCATTTCCAGGCGGTAAAGTCATATAAATCTCTTCATTCAAGTTGTCTTGCATAAAAGCATTTTTAACATCTAATTGTTACATATGCCATCTTTTATTTGTTGCCAAACTTATAATCACACGGATGGCAGTTAGTTTTGCCACTTGTGCAAAACTTTCATTGTAGTATATTCTATAAGATTGATTATATTCTTTTACCACCAAACATGCCTTATATCTTTTAATGCTCCCATTTGCCTGATATTTTATGGTATACACCCATTTATATCTCATTGGTTTTTTGTTGGATGGTAGTGTCACCAATTTCCATGTGCATATTTTTAAAGAGCAATTAATTCCTCTTTCATCGCTTGTTCTGCACTTTTGGGTATAGATTCAATACTAGCATTTAATATGAATATTTTGTAATTCTTAGGCATACCTTCATATGAGACATAATGAAAGATAGGATCTACACATATTCTCTTTCCTTTCTTGATTGCAATTGTCAACTCTAGCTTCTCTATCGATGGATCTGAAGGTGGATTTAAGCATTTGGATATCGTTGTTTGTTCAGGGGGACAAAATATATTTTTGGTACCATGATGATAAACCTTTCAATCATTCTTTTCTTGAATCTCCTTGCCTGATAAGTCAACTTTACTTCCTTCTATATCACTTTCTGAATCTTCTTCAGTATAACTTGGAATAATAGGCAGTACTCGTTCCTCAATAGTAGCAGAATCAAATTATATTTCTTCATAAGTACCATAATATGATTGAGACTCTAAGAATGAGATATCAAGTGAAACATAAGTTTTTCAAGCTTTGAGGTCATAACATTTATACCCTTTTTGAAATGGAGAGTAACAAATAAAGATACACTTAATGGCATGAGGATCAAGTTTATCTCTATTATGAGTATGAATGTGAATATGCAAGACACAACCAAATACATGAGATGTTACAGAAAATATCCTTTGGTTAGGTAAAAGTATTTGAAAGGAAGACTTCTCATTTAGCAAAGGGCATATGATTTATCAAGAATACAAATATCAAGACAACTTCTCCCTAAAAAGATTTAGGAGTATTTGCTCCAACGAGTAATGCTCGAGCAATCTCTAGAATGTCTATTTTTCTTCTCAGCTACCCAATTTTATTTAGGAGTGTATGGGCAGGTGGTTTGATACATAATGCTATGGTATTATAGATAACTACTTAGAATCTAAGAGAGATACTCCCCTTCATTGTCAGAGCATAGTTTTTTAATATTTGCATTGAATTGAGTCCCAACAAATTTATGAAAGATAGAAAATATGTGTGACACCTCGTTCTTATATTTCAATAGATAACGAAGGTGAAACAAGTGTAATCATCATTTAAAAGTATTGATGTCTAGTAAACGATTGACAAGGACTTGGACCCCACACATCAGAATGGACTAACTCAAATGGAATAGAAGATTTGTGTTCGCTTATTAGAAATGAAACACGAAGATGTTTTGCCTTTTGACATACATCACATTCAACTAAAATAGAAGAAGGTAAAGTATTAAATATATGAGGGAAAATTCTTTTAAGTTTTGAAGGTGGGAGATGTCCCAATCGCAAATGTTATAGTCAGACTGTCTCTCTTCTTTACTAGCCAAGATTGATGAAGCCATATGAGTTTGTATGTACACATCTGACTCTCTCATTATATAAAGTCCCCTTTCCAAACTATCATGCCCAAAGATCTTACTCGTTATCATATCCTGAAATACACATTAGGAGAAGGATACTGGACAATTCATAGTATTGATAAGTGTATTTATAGGTAGTAATTTAATAGGAAAACTAGGCATATAAAACACAGAATGAGAAACTCTCAAGGATGTCATAATAATCCATTTTTCAGCCCTAGGTACATAAGATCCATCCACAAGTCGAACTTGACTATAATTCTAAACATTTTGATAATCAAATAAGCACTCATTGCTGCTAATCATATGATGAGTAGCTCCTGAATCAATAACTCAATAATTACATAATGAAGATGTACCTTTACTGTGTACCATTATTGCTAATGGTGATGAGGATGAAACTTGCTCACCAAGTCTTGCTTTAAAGTTTGTCATTCTTTTTAAAAGTTGATTCATAGTATTTGTGTTTGCAACTTCACTTCTAGTTGTCATATCACTCACTTGGAATGCTTTATTCTTCATAAATGAAGGCCTACCAATTGAATCCCAACATTGTTCTCTAGTGTGTATGGTCTTACTATAGTGAGAGCATTGTAATTTATCCTTATCAGTAGATATCATAGTTCCACGACCTCCGCATCTGAAAGAAGAATGACATGCATGACTAAAAGAAGAAGAAGAAGAAGAAGGTGGACAATAAGAACTTGTCCTTTTCTAATAAGTGAGGATTGTGGTGGATTTGTAGTGGTTAACTTTTTCTTTTCTAATGTCTTGTAATCTTTTTCTCGAATGAGAAGAGAATAAAAAGTTCCTAGAGATGGTAACTCTTCTCTACTAAGTACACTCATCTTTACTGATTCAAAATCTGATGATATATGCTACAATAAGTCAAATATCTATCTTTCCTCTGCTTCTACAATGTTTCCTTTAGTGCATGTCTTACATTGAGTTGGTGAATAATACTCCAATTCCTCTCATAGGACACATAATTCATTACAATACTCACTCACAATACAATCTCCATACCTACACTCTAATTCTATCTACAATTTATTATTTTTTCGCGATATTTTTTTTCCTAAAATATATGCATCCTCAATAGCTTTCCAAATTTTATGAGGAGAATCTAAACACATAAACGAGTGACTAATAATAAAAGGAATCATAGATTGAAGGATCCAAGAAGATACCAATGTGTTCTCTCTATGCCATCTGGGTAGTGTAGGAGATGTTTTTGTAGGTCTAGGGCATTCACCAATCATATTCCCATTTTTCATGGCTTTCTAAGGTTACTTCCACATATCTGACCCATGGTTGATAGTTTGTTCCATCAAATCGAATATTAGTAATTTAAGATTTTTAATCTTTTATTTTTTTTTAAAATATTATCTACACTTTTCTCCATGATAAATTGGTGTTGCTTATGCTGATTTTAGTATAGAAATAGGGATTTTCTCCCTCAAAACAAAGATCTTAATTAACAACAAAACATTTAGGGCTACCTCGAGATACACATGCAACTATCTTGTTTTGTGTGTTGTCCCTCTTGTTATATCATTTGATGATTTCAATCACTAAATCTTTGGTTCTTCCCCTTGTGGTCAATATCTTTAGATTCAATAGAAATTAGGGGTACCTCGAGATGCATGTAGACCTATCTATCTCAGGAAGTGTTCTCTTATTTTTCTGCTCAAAATTATAGAAAAAATGTCATATGACTTTGATACCATGTTGAAATAAATTCTATTCACATGCAGAAGAAACAAAAATCAGAAAACTACAACTTTTATGTTGGAACGACACACACAACCACACGTTGTGTGTCTCCTGGGAGCCTTCTTGGCTTATGCTTATTTTTTCTCACACCTAAACCCTAAACTAAAATAAGATACTTATAGACCTTTAGACCTTTTATGGCTTAAAGGACTAATATGTCATTACTTAAGTATACTTAATAACTGGACCAAAAAATAACGGGAATGAATCCAACATTCAGGATCCGATAATACTCAACATCTTCAACCATTCAATCAATATGGATATTCAATAACAAGTGAAACCATTAAGCTAATAAGAGAGGTCTTGAACTAACAAATAAATGCCCAATGCTAGAAGGATATCCTTGTTGAAAGCTCCCACTTTGTCCATCTTGGAATGGTGCCATGGTGAAATACACAATCTTCATAAATTGTAAGCCAAATATGTACTCATTCCAAAATAGATAAGTCATCTTTTACATTAAGACAAACATGAGAAAGCAAGTCCATGTGAAAATATTCATGGAAAAACAATCGAAAAAGAAAATTCAATCACCTCTATATTCAAATTTCACAAGACCAACTTCACAAAAGCCAAATTATGAAGTAAAAAGTCAAAATATGAAGTAAAGTGAGAACATTTCAAAATAGACATGTACAAAACTTGGTCTAAATGACATAAGTAAAGAATGAGAAATTCCATCATCTAAAGGAATGCAAGTTGCACAAGAAAATAAAATTGAAGACAAGAAATGCATCAAAAGTTGAAGATAGGCAATTAACTTCATAAGAAATATAAAACCAAACCAACAAAAGAAATCATCATGAGGTCCCCATGCAGAATCATTGAGATCTTCATCTCGAAAATATACATAAGTGTCTAAGGATTTTGGATTGGATGTTCCTTTTTCGTGCCAATCCTCAACTCACTTCCCCTTTCGGAATTATCATGGAAAATTCTCTTTTCCATTGATGATCACTACTAGTGGGTTCAATGTATCTTTGTTTCCTCAAATTTTGCAAGTTCCTAGTGACTTTTTAAACTTCATCAATCTTTTAATAGCCTCTAACAACCTCTATAGGATCCTTCTTTCTTTGAAGACAAATTTTTTCAATTCAAGTGAGTTTCTGGGAGTGATGTGTCTTGTCCCCTTGGAAGTGACACATTTGTGATCCACTACTCAAAATTTTCAATTCGAGTGAGCATTCTACCTAGCCTTGGTCTTGGTCCTTTTAACTTGCAAGGTCTAAGACCCCTTAGATTCTTGAGCTTCCCTCGCCTAATGATCATTTCACCTTTCAAGAAGTAGTGATGGCGATGATAATTGGTAGGACACTAAAATTCGTCAACTTTGTTGACCTTGAAATAAATTATCGGCATTCTCCAACCAACTTTCTTCATTGACAATTTTATGCCAATTACGCAAGCATCATGATTTGAAGATGTTTCCTTTGTTGATTTAAGTTGTGAAAAATGATGCAAATGTTTATGAATGACTTGTAGTTATGCCACCTATAATAATACTTCCTTCTTTGAGTTCTTCGAGTGTGAATTTTATTTCCATCCTCCAACGGTTTGATATGTCCATCCTTCATCAAATTATCCACATCAAAGAAATAATGTTCATTCTTTTCCACCATCTTTTATTTCGCTTTAGTTCGCCACAAGGCAGAACAAGAGTAGGGATGATCATTTTAAGTTATTCAAGCAATATCTCGATAGCCAGGTCACTCTCACCTTGGAGAATTATTGGCTTCCACCAATGGTATGGATTTGACATTCTTTGTTTTGACCATAGGTTTTATTTGTTGAACATATATTTCCTTGAAATATTGATGCATGGATTGCCCTTCTGTCCAAATCCGCAATGTATGTATGAATTTGTATCATAAGTAATCCTAGCAATTCTTGTAACATATTGTCGATAGCAATGGCTGCACATTGCGATTTTAGGACTCTTATGTCACATTTTCCTTTTATTTAAACCTAGTCATGAACTTCATAAAAGGTTCATTTGGTTCTTGTTTTGTACTAGCAAGATCCACTACTATAGTCTCGAAGGCTAGTAAGAAGAACCTTTAATGAAAAAGCTTTTTTTATCTCAGCTCATGTCTGAACAGAATTCGTTGGGAACATCAGATACAAAAAGAAAGGAGTCCCAGTCATTAAGAATAGGAAGAGTTCAAGTTTGTAAAACCCATTGAATCCTGCTCTATGTTGTGTCTGATTATTGGAATGTGGATATATTGTTCTCCCTGAAAAGGTTACAAAATTTGGAATGTTAAACCCTCGAGGAAGCGCGTAAGTTGCATCCACCCATTTGTATTATGGTTTTTGATAGGTCCGATTGTTGTTGATAGAGAGGTTAATTCAACACCAAAATGGTTGCACATTGTTTCAACATTATCATTTTGGTTTATTATAGATGCAACCCTTTGTTTGGTAGCTACCATGTGATTCAATTGTTGGAGGTTAGTTGGGTAAATAACCTTGTATCATCATCATTGTTATATATATAGTTCATTGTGGTGATCAGAGAAATATGAAGGGGCCCATGTTATTCCATGGTTCATGTTCCTAGTACATCTTGGTTGATTCAGTTTGGGGGTTTTGCTAGGATCGAAGGTAAAGAAGGGCTTGAAAACCTTTTTGGCTTTTCTGTAATCCAAACATTTCCATATTGAAGATTAGGTTGAGGTGGGATACCATGGTGACATACAAAATGCAATTGGAGTATAGACCTCGGCTAGTGTTTGAATTTGCTTCCAGAGAACCTAACTAGCAATTAACCTACTTCTTTCCATCACTCCAAGACTCTAACTCTTCAATGCAGGGACTTTGATGATCACCTCAAATATCCAAAGCAGTTGTAATGGGAAGAACTACTTAGCTCAACTTATATATCCCAACCATCCAATTTCCCTCTAATGTTTAACAACCTGCATTCTTGAAACATCAATTGGCTACCCAAAAGTATTCAACCTTACATATTGAAACCGCAAACTCTAAAATCAAATTAACCACATACTTATTTCTTATATCGAGACATCATCCCTCCATTTCACCTGCTAATTTTACCAACCACAATGTAAACTGTCAAATTTTTGAGAAAAAATAGAGTAGAGAAAAGGAACCCCAATGCTCATATGATCAATTTACAACTACAAATAAGCAAAAAGTGTTGGTGTTGGGGGCTTTTGGAGAATAGTTTTTTTCAGATAAATTGGTGAATATGCTTGTAAACGTTTGGAGCTTGGAGTTTATAGAAAATCGGCCTTCTCCTATAGTGTATTGGCAAACATGAAATTTGTTGCTTGAAATGACAATTGGTGTTTGCATCACAATATAGTGTTTCCTTTAGAATAATTTCAAAGCAGAATCTTTGCTCTTGATGACCTGAACACTCCTGCAATTAAACGGTTAGTAGATAGCTATCTTTAAGGCATGCTAAAGCACTTTCCTTTAGGGCTTTCCATCACTCCAAGACTAACTCTTCGATGCAAGGACTCTGATGATCACCTTAAATATCCAAAGCAGTTACAATGGGAAAAACTACTTATATATTGAAACATCGATTGGCCACCCAAAATATTCAATCTTACATATTAAAACTGCAAACTCTAAAATCAAATTAACTACACACTTCTTTCCTATGTCCAAACTTCATCCCTCTATTTCACCTGCTAATTTACCAACCACAATGTAAACCATCAAATTTCTAAGAAAAAATAGAGTAGAGAAAAGGAACCCCAATGCTCATATGATCAATTTACAACTACAAATAAGGAAAAAGTGTTGGTATTTGTGACTTTTGGAGAATGGTTTTTCTCGGATAAATTGGTCAATATGCATGTAAATGTTTTGAGCTTGGAGCTTATAGAAAATCGGCCTTCTCCTATAGTATATTAGCAAACATGAAATTTGTTGCTTGAAATAAAAATTGGTGTTGGCCTCACAATATCGAGAAATAGTGTTTTCTTTAGAATAATTCTCAAGTAGAATCTTCACTCGTGATGACCTGGATACTCCTGCAATTAAAATAGTTATCTTTAAGGCATGCTAAGCACTTTCCTTTAGGACTTTCCATCACTCCAAGACTAACTCTTAGATGCAAAGACTCTCATGATCACCTTCAAGATACAATGAAAACTCTTCGATCTCCTTCCATAAAAGTAGTCAACTCTTTTGACATTGCAATTGCTTTGGATATTTAAGGAATTGATCCAAAGATTGTAATAGTTTCTATATGTTGAGAAAGACAAGTTGACGATTAATTTTTAATTGAGTATTTATTAGTTAGAGTCTAGGTTTGGTGTCTTATTGTAATTAGATTTAGTCAATATAGTGTCAATTATAATTTGGATCCCAATGGATTCTGATCCATTGGGACCCAAGTCATGTTAGACACTAATTAGGGATAATTTAGTCTTTTAAGTAAAAAGGATTAGTATAAAAAGTATATTTGTAATTAGGTTTAGGAAGAAGAAAAACATGGAGTGCAGGGAACGACTGCCAAGAGGGTGCCGACCTGCCCTACTTTCATTGCTATGTCAATTTCCAATGGTTATCAACAAAATATGTTTTTTGTAGCGTAAATTCAACATGATATCAGAGCCTATTGTGGCCATCAAGCATCTAATCGAGAGAGAAAATAGAAAAATGAGGAATTTCTAGCGAGAAGATAAGTTTTTTGCACAATTTTTTTGTTTTTTCCTAATCTAGCCTTTTTCCTTTAAAGTTCAATTTTTTGTGTTTGAATCCCGATCTAATATCAGTCGGCAGCGGTCTTCTTCATAATCAGCCCCTTTAGTCGCCATTATTTGGATGCAATACGTGCCTTTTTGGTAGATATATATATTGGGACGTCTTCCTGCAGAAAGGATTTGTTATATTCAAAAAAAAAATCAGCCTAGTGGTTACTTGAAGGCCTCTTTTTATGAGCATGATTCATATGATGATTGGGGCAGATTTGATGGTGTATTAATATTGGGTGATTTCCGAATTTCTTCTTAAGAAATTGTCTCAAGATTGACGTCTACTTTCAGTAAGAGTGCAGACTACTCAATACCACATTATTGTCCTTGAGAAATCCATCAAAAAGCTCAGTATCTACAAATATGGAAAAGGGAAAGATAATTTATGGGAATGAACCTAATTCCTCAGACAAAGGAAAACTGTTTCAAATCACGAATTTGAAATTAGATAGAAAGAACTATCTACAATGGCCAAATCTATCGAATTGGCAATTATGGCCAGGGGGCGATGGGATTACTTGACTGGTGATATATCTCCACCCCCAATTACAGACCCTCTTTATCCTCGATGGCATCGGAAGAATCCACTAGTGAGTGCCTGACTTATTCAATCTATGACTCCATCTATTGGTAGCACATTCATGTTCCTTGAAACGGCTAGAGATATTTGGCTGGCAGTCCAAGAAACATATGCTCAATGAAAGAATATTGTTATGAAATATGATCTCATTGAAAAGATTTGAAAATGTAGGCGAGGAAGGATAGTTAGTGAGTACTATGCAGAACTCAGAGGTCTATGGGAAGAACTACAACTCTACTCCAAGAAAAAATATCAAAGTTGCACACAAGAACGAAATGAAGAGTTTGAAGAACGTAAAGTATTTGATCTCCTATGGGGTATTTTATTTGAATATGAGGTTGTAAAGAATAACATCCTTAGCAAAGAGGAGCTTCCATCATTGAGTACAGTATATTCACTCATTCTTCGAGAAAAAGACAGAAAATATTTGGAAAAGGAAACTAAAATCAATTCAGAGACTTCAGCATTTGTAGAAAAAAATGTGTATACTCCTCCCTTCACCCTAGGAAGGGGAGGTTATGGTAGAGACAGAAGAAGGTCTGGACTTTCATCTGAAGAAAGAGATAAATTGACGTACACTCATTACAGAAAATCACGCCACACTAAGGAAACATGCTGAGAATTAGTAGGAAAACCTACCTATTTTCAGAATAGATCTAACAAGGCTTATTTCAGTAGTGATCAGAATGAAAAACAAAAAGTTGAAGACAATGCAACCTCATTGACGAATATGAAAAAGGAAATTGAGTTGCTAAAGGCTCATTTGACTGATTCACAATCACCATCCACGTCCTCCCATAGTGTTTCACAAGCAACTATTGTCTATCCATTCTCATTTTTGACCTAGGGTAATATTAAGTTACTCTTATTCAAGGATATGGGTTATTGATTCTGGGGCTACAAATCATATGGTCAGTCGAAGAGATTTCTTTGATAACTATGAGTTGACTCAAGCAAAAATTAACATTAAACTGGCAAATGGTTCTCATACTCCAATAGTGAGAAAAGGAAGTATTATTACATCTTTTGGTACATTAAAAAATGTCTTACATGTTCCAAACATATCAGTAAACTTATTGTTTGTCTTTGCCATGACACAAAATCTGAAATGTCATATAATTTTTTATTGTCTGGATGTATCTTTAAGGAACTGAGGATGTGAAGGATCTTTGGTCAAGGTAGTGTGAGGAGAGGCCTCTGCTTTTGCGAGGATAATAAAGAAACAACATTACAATCAACAGTCATTATAGAGAAACAGAAGAAAGATATACCTCGTTCGCACCGGAGACTAGGGCATTTACCATTTTCTAAAATAAAGATATTACTACCTGAGTTTAGTGATTGTAATAATTTGAATTTGAACTATGAAACTTGCGAGAAGGCAAAACACCATCGTATTTCTTTCCCTTTAAATGAAAAAAAATCTTCCATTCTGTTTTAAATTGTTCATTCAGACATTTGGGGCCCTTGTCCTACTACTTCTGTGCATGGATACAAGTACTTTGTCTCATTTATTGATGATTGTACTAGATTCACTATATTGTATCTCATGAAGACTAAGGATGAAGTGAAGAACATTTTTCTTGTTTACTGTCAGTTTGTATAGACTCAGTTTCAGCATACTATAAGAGTTTTTCGCAATGATAATGAGGGAGAGTTTATGTCTCAATCTCTTCATTCATATTTTCTATATCATGAAATTCTACATCAGACCTCATGTGCTTACTCTCCTCAACAAAATAGTGCTGCTGAAAGGAAAAATCGGCATATTCTAGAAGTAGCGAGAACTCTCTTAATCGAATGTAATGTACAAAAATGTTATTGGGGTGAAGCAGTCTTAACATCAGTTTTTCTTATCAATCGTATGCCAAGTAGAATCCTCAACGGACATACTCCATTTCATTCATTATGCCCTTCTCATAAACAATTTCATCTTATTCCGAGAGTATTTGGATGCACATGTTTTGTTCATATCCATCATGGCTTAAGGGATAAATTAGATGCATCTTTATCGGATACTCTTTTACTCAAAAGGGATACAAGTGTTATGATTCCATCAGACGAAAATTATATGTCACAATTGATGTTACATTTCATGAAGATGCACCTTTTTATAATATGAAAGAAATTGTTACATCAGATATACCATCCTTATCTGTAATACCTCTTCCGCCAATTGAAATTCAGCCAGTACAAGAGAATGAAGGCGAAGACATGACTCTGACCCAAGAGAAGCAATGGCAAGTATATACCAGAGGTGACAGAATGGTGTTTGCTCCACATCAATCAACTACCTTGGATCATAATCCTCCACCAAAATCAGATTTAAACCCAACTCAAGTGATTACGCAACATTCAAATAATGAATTGGGTGATTTGCCTATTACACTTAGAAAGGGAAAACGAAATATTGCAAAATACTTATTGGAAAAAATGGTATCATATTCAAATTATCCCAGAGAATATCAGTTGTTTGTGATGCATGTAGATACTATTCATATTCCTAAAACATTTGAAGAGGCCAAACAGCATCCAGGATGGAATGCAGCAATGAAAGAGGAAATTGCAGCCTTAGTCCGAAACAAGACCTGTGAACTAACTGATCTACCTTATGGAAGGAAAATAGTGGGATGTAACTGGTTTTTCTCGGTAAAGGAATATTCCCATCAATTTCTTTATTGACATTAGAGCTGCCCTTCAAATAGCTCAGAATCCTGTCTTCCATGAAAGAATAAAACATATTGAAGTAGATTGTCACTTTATCAGAGAGAAGATAGCCCAAGGTATATTCAATATCATTCATGTTCATTCAGAAGATCAATTGGCAGACATCTTCACCAAACTAGTTTCAGTCAATGGCCTTCAGAAAGCACTTACACAGTTGAGAATTACCAGCCTTCAAGAGTCAACTTGAGGGGGCGTGTTGAGAAAGACAAGTTGGCAAGTTGACGATTAATATTTAATTGAGTATTTATTAGTTAGAGTCTAGGTTTGTGTCTTATTGTAATTAGATTCAGTCAATACAGTGTCAATTATAATTTGGATCCCAATGGATCAGATTCTGATCCATTGGGACCCGAGTCATGTTAGACACTAATTAGGGGTAATTTAGTCTCTTAAGTTAGAAGGATTAGTATAAAAAGCATCTTTGTAATTAGGTTTAGGAAGAAGAAAAACGTGGAGTGCAGGGAACGGCTGCCAAGAGGGTGCTGACCTGCCCTACTTTCATTGCTATGTCAATTTTCGATGGTTATCAATAAAATAATGTTTTTGTAGTGTAAATTCAACACTATAGACTACTTCAAATCTTATAGATTTTCAAATCTATGTTCCATAAAAAGAGCAATGTTGGCCTAAGGTCATTATTTACAATAATTCAAACTTGGTTCACGTCAAAAGACATGACTATTGAATAAATTACCCTTCCCAAGGTTGTTGCCTATCAGTTTTCATGAAGAGGCATGACTTTTAAGCCATAACAGGATCCTATCCATTCATGATCTCATAACATATTGCAAAATCAACACAACCTTGGATTATGTGTCATCTCTTCATTAAGGGACATCAACTCAAAGTTAGCATCCTTGCAAGTAATTGTTTCCTTATTTTGAAAATCTTCTCACAATGTCCTACCATTTTCAAATATGTTTGAAAATAACTTTCTTGGAAATAATATATACCTTCATAATAGGTATTTGGTGAGTTGAAGATATACCTAATAAGAGGTGGGTTCCCATTAATCCTAATTAGAATGGTAAACATGCTTTGAACCATAATCCATTTGAACAAGTATACATGACTTACATATAGGATTTATGTACCAACAAAGCCCTAATTTAAAGTCAACACTTAATGGCTTTGTGTTTAGTATCCTTTCTCATGAGTAATTTAAGAGGCCAAGACCAAGATTCCATGAAGTGGCCTCACTTTACACTCATGTATGTAGACTCCATGAGAAGTACCTCTCACAAGAGTAGTCCAACAAATATTGGGTCTATTAAGAGCATTGCTTAACCTATTCTTAACACTTTTATGGATCAAGTACCTTTACCTTAGGATGGTTAATTTATAGGTACTTACAGCGACACTAATAATTGTACTTTTACTCATTTAACTAATGCTATTCAAGTGTAAGTAAGGTTTGTATTATTGATGATTTCATAAGCTTGAGACCTATTCATGCTTTATGCACCAAATCCCTTCTTATACCTTTCGTTAAGTGTTACATATTCAACTCTTATCTAGTATAGACAATGAAAATAACTTTGCTCTTACATATCTCTGTCTCAAACTAATATGTCTTGATTTCTCATTATATATTTGGCAATATGCCTTCAACAATGTACTTTTATTATTATAGTTCATTGATATGGGTGCATTGGCTTTGGCCATATATGAATCTCATGAGGCAGGCTTCTAAGCTGCTTCTCTTCCTTCCTCACTACTACTAAAGCAATAAATTCGATAATCATGGTGGGTCGGCAATACATTTTTCTTTCTTTGATGACCAAGAAACCATATCCCCACTAAGCGTGAAGATCCATCTACTTACAGAAGCATGGCTTTTCATAAGTTACCCAACTAACATCCAAATATCCTTTAAAGACCAAATGCCTTCTATTATAAACTAAGCTATAGTTTGTCATTCCTTTCAAGTATTTTAATACTCGACAACAACCTGCTATTGGTCTTTCCTTCGGTTGCTTATATATCACTTAGTTGGCTTATTGCAATATTAGGTCTAGTACATGTCACCACCCACATCAAGCAAACAATAACTTTAGCATATTTCAAGTTGTGCAATTAGACACTTTTATTTGATATTAATTTAGCACTAGAAACAAAAGTAGAGAAAACCTATAATCAAAAGCATTGAATTTCTTTAATATTTTTGCCTTCTCTAATTATTCTAATACCTAAAATAACATTACCTACTCCTATATCTTTCATGTCAAATTTTCTAGAGAAGAATTTTTTGACATTTTCAACCTCATTTAAATCAATATCAAATTTAATTATATCATCAACATACAAATCAAGCTACCTTTTCTTTCACAAAATTTATAATATATACATTTGTACGACTCATTAATTTTGAAACTATTCAGAAGAATCACTTGATCAAATTTTTGGTGTCATTGCTAGGAGCTTACTTTAAACTACGTAAGGATCTAACTAATTTTCTTATCCTTATGGATACATTTTATGTTTTGAATGTAAGAAGAAATTCAATGGATGTATCTTTACTAAACAAGTATGGTTTAAATGCGGATTTTGAGGGAGATAAATTCATATTATTGAAGGGAGACATGTTTGTAGGAAAAAGGATATCTTTGTGATAACACGTTCGAACTAAATGTTATTAATAAGAGTGATGTTTTTACATTTTATACTTTGTTGAGTCTTTTGATTATGGTATAATCATTTAGGACATGTTAATTTTAGAAAATTAAATGATATTATGAAATTTGATTTTTATTTCAAAAACAAATAGAAACTCAAAAACATGCCTGACTTGTATGTTAGCAAAGATGACTAGGCTTCCATTTCCGAGTAGAAAAGAAATTGTAAGGTGTTAGACTTAATACATTCGATGTATGTGATTTGCATGATTAGCCTACTATAGGTGGAAAGAAATATTTTGTAACTTTTATAAAAGGATTACTCTGAAATCTTTTGGCGTATATATTTAATACATTCCAAATGATGAAGTATTAGATAAGTTTAAGATCTTTAAAGCTAAAGTAGAACTTCAACATAGGAACTTTCATTAAATGTGTAAGAATCGATAGGAGAGAGAATATTATGATCCTAGTTATTTTGAGTTTCTTTGGAGATAATACATCAAACAAGCGCACCACATTCCCGAATCCCCGAGAATCCCCATGATAGAATGATGTTTCAAAAAGGAAAAAATAGTGTCAATTGCAGGAAGAAATGGTAATTGTACCATGTTATCCTAATAGAGGTCTAGCAAAAGAGCTATTGGGGGTGAAGTAATATTGATAGACATGTTATATTTTAAATAGAGTTCTTAAAAAAAGAACAAGATGTCCCATATGAACTTTGGAAGAAAAGAAAGCATAATTGGTTTCTCTTGGCTATATGGTTCATTCGGGTAAACTACTTAAAAGTTTAGGATTGTAGGACTATAGTAAAAGTTTTAAAACTAAAAAAGAAGAAAATATAAAAAAAAGAACTTAATATATCTTTTTGGGGTATGCTTAAAAGGAGCACAAAAGTTGATGAAACCATCAACAAATTTATTCCAAGATTACTTGCTAAGGATTTTACTCAAAAGAAGGGATTGATTACTTTAATATATATGTAAAGTGTGTAAGAATTGCTACAATTAGAGTACTATTAACACTTGTTTTTATTTATAAACTTGTCATTTATCAAATAGATGCCAAAAGAGTATTTTCAAATGATAAATTAGACGAGGAGGCATATATGGAGTAGCCTGAAAGATTTATTAGACTTGAACATTTACATAAAAATTTGTTGAAGCATTGTTAATGTATAAAATGGGTATGCCTTTTTTCTTTGTTGATGAGAAGAGACATTTGTTTTTACATAAAGTCGGGTTGTACCAAGTCCACCCACATGCACCAATGTCTTCAACTACACTCTAATATTACTACCACAAGGTACTCCTTTGAATTGAAACTCTTTAACTTTTTAAATATCGACCTTCACTTGTTTGATGTATGGAGTTTCCATAATGATAGCAATTTTTTTCTTTTTCTTATTTTCGGTGTCCCTAACATTGTGCATAAGGGATTTGTTAAAATCCCTTTTTTTTTCTTTGAAGCTTTCTAGACTTGCCTTCTTCCATTACATGGATTTTTTCTTGAGTAATTGTTTTTTGTAATATTCTTGCTTGTGATATTCTTTCTAAGTCTATGATGATTCCCTAATTGCTCAAGAGAAATAGAGCATTTAAGTTACCTCCTAGTGCTTTCATTCTTACCTCATTCTTAAACTTTGAGCTGACACAGAAAGTTCTTGACTACTTCATGATCTTTATCCAGAAGTAACCTTTAGTATGCCCCATAATTTAGCCTTGCTAGTAGGTTTAAAAGTGTGAACGCTAAGCTGACATGAATTTTTTTCTTTCTTCTCAAGTTTATGTTGTATGATGGTAGACCCACCTAAGGAGAGCACATATGTCCTTCAATATCCGGACTTCGGCAGTAAGCTGATCAATATTTGCTTCCACCATTTCTACTCTATTGCCGATCTAGTACATTAGCTTTTGATGAAAAATGGATGCTATGAAGTAGTTAGCATGAAAGAAATCCCTTATTTGTAAGACCAAATTACCGAATTTGGTATCTACAAAGGATATCCTAGAAGTATTGTACCCCATTACAAGTTCAAAGCCGAACTCCTAAAGTTATATATGGCTCGCTATTGAAGTATACCACCATTAGATTGGTCAGAATTAGATCTGGTATCCTCTTCATGAAGTGTTATGACATTAAGAATATCACTACCATCAATGAATGCTCTCATAGTCAATCAATCATTGTCATAAGCCTTCATATATAACGGCACTAAGTGCTGTGTGGTGATTTATGTTGGTTTCTCAAACATAATTGGCATCATTCTTTTAGGCTTATTGATGAGTGCAACCCATTTTCGCTCATGAATCATAACATCTCCCTCTAATTATTGGAGAGGAAATCGACTCGTTGAAAACTGCAGTTGTAAGATGCTCATAGTGTCTCGGTTTATCTAGAACATCATTATAATCATTGGGGGCAAACCAATGGAGCATAAAATTGGGGGGGCACAATGGTTTCTTTCAAATGTTCAGGCATTTTGTATGCCCAGTGGGCATCATCATCAAACTTGTATTCATTTATTAGTTTATGATCCATTTCTATGTCATATATATCTGATTCACAAATGGACTTCCTCCTCTTTCGATAAGCATGGGACAGATTAGACTCATTGTTCAAATAGTTGGAAGGTTTGTCTTCTTTTGCAAAAATTTCAGTGGGATTAGGACATGGTTCCTACTCACATTCATAGTCTTTGATGGTATAGTTTGCCATCATTTGTCTTTAGGAGCTTTGCTCATTATCTTGACTATATCGTCCTAGCTCTATTGTGCATTGTCTCTGTAACCTCTGCTTCTGAGTTTGGTAGATTTAGAAAGATAAGTCTTGATGAGTCTTCTTTGTTTCTCAATAGACGTTCTTGAGTCACCCTACCTTACCATGGGCACATGGCTCTATCATTTGGGATATTAAAACTAGTAAAAATAGATTAGTATCTATAGCCAAATCCTTTCCGACTAAGTTGAGGTTGCCTTCTTTCATGACCCTTTGAATTGCCTTGAGGAAATTCTGGCATTAATTCGTACTATGGGAATCAACATTTTACCACTTACAATATTCTTCTCTTTTAATTCCTTCTTAGGTAGGTTCCGTATTCCAAAGAAGGATGTCTAATATTTGGTCTGCTTTGGAGATCTAAGAAAGATGCGGATCTTTGTGGTTCTACAACATCTTCAGATTTCCTCTTCGAGGCCTGAAAGTGTTAGCATGCGCATGGCAGAGGCAACTGTCCTTCCCGAAATTCTGAAAATTTTCAATTACATATTAAAATTTTCGAAAGAATTTAAAAAATTTTAAAGCCCGCCTCACCTGAACATGAAATTCACTCCACCCGAAACTAAGTTTATGGATCCGCCGCTACATACAGGTCACATTTCCTATATTCATCGTAAACGTTTGATTCGCTCTTACGTTTGGGAAACCCATTTGGCAGCAGATTTCGAATCCAGCTTCTCATTTCTGGTGAGAATTTAAGTTGATCAAGGCACAAAAAATGGATTCATCAGTGTCACTTCAAGCAATCCAGCTTTTCGAATGCTCGGCGGGTTCGGCAAGCAGGTGCTAACACGAGGACTTGTTAAGTTACTCTTGGTCGTATTACTCTCACCTAAGCATGCTTAGCATTAATGTAGGATCTTAGTGCATAAAAGATCGTGCTTCTCGTAAAAAACAATGTCAAAAGTGTCACGCTTGCTGTCAGCTACCTAATGCAACCCTTCTTTAATGGCGCTGGTCACCGTCTATTAAAGGGTGAGCCTCCGCCGGAGGTGAAGTTGATCACCACATGCATTCCTCGTGTCAACATTTCTCTGCCTCATAACTAGACTCTTCATGCAACAAAAATTAGTTCTAAACGTGATATCAATTTAATTATTCATCTTTACCCAGAGCGTTAGCTCAACTACAGTGCCCCTGGCACTGATGCTGTTGGTGGGGAGTACGACTCTCACGGGGTGCATGTGTGGCTTCAGCCTCCTCAACAAGATGCCCAGCACCCAGAGCGTTAGCTCTACTACAAAGCGTCGCCCGTGATGGCTAGAACCACCAAGTAATTCTATAAGCTCCTTGTTCCCGAACGTGTTCCTATTTCACTATACATGTTCTTCAGCAGATAACACTTGCTCGTGACTCTCCTTGTAGGAAATCTGATCAGCTCCTCTGATCTTCATGCTAAGAAAACATCAACCGATGTTTCAAAACACATACATAAAATACGAACTGCACGCACAGTTACAATGGACTGCTAAGGGAATCGGCTGTACTAATATCGGCTGTACTAATATGTGAGGCAAATGGCTACAATGAAATGTCTTCACCGCGATGACACTCGGTTAAACCTTCTACAGAACACACTGCTGAACACGGCTACACTTAGCCGCAGGACTCAGTTGCAACTTGCTGAACAAGACACACGACAGGTTGCTCTTCTCCAAGAGCCAACCTGGTGCAGCTTCTTCCCCAAGGAAAGATGGCCTACTGCTCCACACAAGGGAACACGACCCAATGAACTGTGGCACCCGTCTGGTCCACTATCTGCCCTTCTCCACTCTCCAACACCCTGCTGCTCACAACCGGCTGTAAGGTAAGACTCTTCAGTACTTGTCCGCAGGTTTACATCTAAGCCTCACGTTTCCCAGCCCTTTAGGTGACATTCGGTTGCATCTGCTGCCGCTATAACAAAACACGGTATGCTGTGTTTTGTACACCATGACAGGCTGAACTGCACCACTACTGGTTGCTGCGGCTTGCTGCAGAATCTACGGTTGCTCCCTGTTCACCAAGGGATGGGGCAGCTACGATGTAGGAGAGGAGATCCGACTAGCTTGTTGAACGGAGATCTCTGCTGTCCACTCGGCTGAGCCTTGCTACCGTGTGAACCACCTGCTGCAAGAGTCGAGGGATGGCGTGCTGCAACAGCTCGGTCTGCTGCAACTGTCCGCAGCTTCCTTCAGCGCTTCACTCCACGAGCCACCGTCTGCAGAGGAGAATCAACGTACTGCAAATTCCCGAAGAGCACTTCTGCTCTTTGGCTCTCCACGAGGACTGCTTCTTCAGCGTCCTCTTTTCCACGGAATACTCCAACACTTCCCGGGAACACAGGAACTCCAGCTTCCCTTCCAACGTGCTGCAGCTACCTTCTTAAAGAGAGTTGGTGGAACTGCTCTAACCGCACAAGCTTTGAGGGACACCTGGCTGTCCCATGCAATCCACCGTTCCCTGCATGTAGGGATCGGTTGCTTCAACTCCACTTCAGTAACCGCAGCCACTTAAGGGACACTTGGCTGTCCCAAGTGTGTAGACGTTCCCTGCAACTAAGGGACGGTTACACTCCGCTTGGAGTTAACCGCTCCCTCCCAAGTGACTCTCGGTTCAAGCATGAACCGAACCAGTAGCTGTCTTGGAACCACCTAGCTAACCCTAACTAAGTGACTAACCTAGGTACTATTTGACCCTAGTTACAAGACCCAAGACACAATGGATCCACATCCGATCCAATACATGAACCGATACAAGACAGCCAACAATCGACCCAACCTAACTAAACCTAGTTGGACCTAACTCACACCACTAGACCTAGCCCACTATAAACCGATATCATACTAAGTCAAGTTACACACACGACTCGACTTAGCCTAAGTTCATAGAACACACCCGGGCTTTACAACGGACCAAATACAATATGTTTAACATATACATGTACAAGGGAGGTTTACATCAATTGGCGCGTGCGTCTACGCCCATGCATCACCTGGCACTCACGCTCTCTGAAGCCATAGGATGAAGGATGGGGACGGGTGCGTGCGAGTGCGCGCGCTACAGGAATCTGTCCTGTGACAGAGTTCTCTATTATGGGTCCAACCAGTTTGGGACTCAGTCTGGTTCCGGTTTGAGCCATCAATCCAAGTTTGAACTGGCCATGTATAGTCCACCCAAAGTGGAAGTCAAAAACAAGTTGCTTCATGTGTGCTCCTTACTAACCTGATTTAATCTTGTCCATCCAAATGCAATCCAAGTTTTAAAGATAAATCTATAGTCAAATCTAGTAAAGGTGATACATTGAACTTGGTATGATTGCTATAGAACCTTTTAGGGTGGGACACATTAATTAGCTTTCTTCAGGCAAGTTGTTGCATTGTTTTGGTCAAAAAGCTATTTTATATTTGTGTGCGTTTAAATCTTGCAATTAATTAAGAGTTGGACTAGGATTGAGAGTCCAAGATACGTATTAACTAACGCTTGGGTTTTATTTTGTTGGCGAGCTGGTTTAGAGTAAACCAACCGATGCGATAGGTTCAACTTCAAGATTCATTTGACTTGGCCCCCTTCGTCTGGCAAACAATGTTTCCTTGTGGCATTACGTATTAGATCTGGCAAATCCAAGATTTTCTCAATAGTTTGGGATTTCGTAAATGGGTTGACTGCCATGCTTGCGAGCTGAATATGAATCCTTAGAAACTAAATCCAAGATTTGGTAAATTGGAGACCTAACAAAGCAAGCAAGAAACTTCCAGATAAGTAATAAATCTGGAGTCTATTCACAGATCTACAATAGTAGGTAGCACCACTAGAATTAAATCAACGCATGCACACATGGCAAGAAAACCCACCTAAAAGCTGAACTGAGATAATGAGTTCCAGACCCATCTGCAACCCCATCTAAAGTGATGTTCAACGAATCAATTCAAATTGGCTATTTGATTTGTTTCTTTCCCTTTTTTGTTTGGTTGGTTCACACAAAAATTTGCTTACCCAGAAAAAAGAAAAAGAAAAAAGTATGTATATATATATATATATATATAGAGAGAGAGAGAGAGAGAGAGGAATGATATGGTTTTAAATAAACACTTCAATTAGAATACATTGGCCTATGATAGGGCAGGATTACTCTTTTGATCAGAATTTTGACACTGTTATTGATCTTAATATTCTGCTTTGGCAACTCGATTTTTACTGCCATTAATACACGATTAAATTCTGGGGCAACTTGTAAAGTTACAGCTATTGTAACATATGAAATTGTTCTTTGTAGTAGCTATTACTTAACTGTATCGATCACTGAAATTATAAAAGATTTCGAACCAAATAAAAACCTACGATGTATTTAGGTTTAGTTTTATTACTTAAGATGAGTTGGTTTGGTTCTCAAAAAATTGGGAACTAATTATATTGGTTTTGTTTGTGGTTCAGCCCATAACCAAACCAAAAGGAACCACTAATAACCCTTCCCTATTATCTTGTTGCTCCAAAAGGCAAGGAACTAACAAAGTGAAGAATTTCTTTTCAAAAGGCAAGCTAGCTAGGTTCAGCAGATCCCTACCAGTTATATTCATCATAAAAGTTACGTACAAATTATACAAACTTTGAATACCAGTGAGAGGGAGGGATGAATGATTCTTTCAGGATTTGCATTCAACTAATTTCAGTAGGTGTGTGGCTATAAATTTATATATGCGTATGGAAGACATACAAACTCTAAAATCCTTCTCGAGGACAGCTTCAATGGGGCTAAAATGTCTAGGGGAATTTTTATGATTAATCTACTAACGAAACCAAAATAAAAGGCCAAATTCTCCCCTTGCCATCTCGAACTTCCGTATCTTTAGAAAATTCAGCATAAGCCACGTGAGATAGTTCCCACGCCATCTCTTACAGTAGCCGATATGACAACAACCGTGTCGACAACTGACAATTTTACCTTCAACCATCTTTGCCTTCCCTGGTAGGATCCACCAGTTAAGATCTAAAACTCATTCACTTGCCATCGACAAGTATTGTGTTGAAATTTACTTGTTCAAATATACTCAGTTCCTCAATTTTTGATATGAAAAAACTCGAGATGCTCTTTGAACCAATCATATACTTTTATTGAGACTTGAGAAATCGTGAGGGTTTGAGTCCCTCTATCCGTTTAGAAAGTTAAAAAGTTACATTTGGACAATATGACCACATCCTATTTTTACTTCCCCAAAAATGGGCAGTAGTTAGCTTTCAGTACCTTTTTACAATTTTACTTAAAAAACGATGTCGTTTAAAGCCTGATTGGTCTTTTAACTAAGCAACCCATAGATTTGAGTCCTTACGTTTCTCTTTAAAACGGGCATCAAGTTAGAAGACCTCAATTGATTGTCGAGACTTCGATGGAGGAAGAGAGCAGCTACGTCCTCTACTTCTATACCCACTGCTGCTATCACTGTTTTATTATTCATTTGTTTGAACTTTGTTTGTAGCATAGACTGTGAAAGAATGTTTGTTGTAAGGGGGTTGCTTTTTCTTACCAAACGTCCAACCAAAATTGTGTTCCCCATTTGATACCATGCAGGCAATTTAGGTTGGTATTTGGTATTTCATATCTCTATGCATATATTTGCAGGAAAACTAAAATAGTCTGAGGATTAAAAGATCAACGGAATGATTTCTACATTGTTTGGATAAACAAGTCACGTTGAATTCCTTTACTCGTCGTACCAGCCACCCTTCGTAAGCTTTTCCATCTATAGCCCGTGTCTTGCATTGAATATGAACTCGTGGATCCCATTTACCTCTAGATGAAGTACCGAGTATGATTGTGTTTGTTGACCTCTCTTGGATGTTCAGATCTTCAGATAGATGGATTGGACGTCCTCTTTCATTGATTGCCCCCTCCCACTTGCATGAAGCTTCCCTTTATGCTTGCTAAGCGTCAATGATGTGTGGAATGTTAAAGTTCCAAGTCACAAGCCTATGGTGTGTGTCTTCCACACTCACTCTAGCCATGATTGGCTAGTCTGCCTACATCATCTTCCATGTCATTATTCTCCTTCTGAGGCTCTTCTAACATCATGAACTGGTCACATATAGGCCCTTTTGGCAAGGTGCAAGGGTTTGCATCAAAATTGATTTAACCAAGCACCTGTTGATTGGGTATGAACTAAACAAAGTCTTTCAAAAAGATTCAACCGAGTCCGCTCCCCGTTGTTTGCAAACATTGCCCTATTTCAAAAGGTATATAGTATGTGACTATTTTAAGAACCATTGGATAAGAGATTACATAGGTTAGACGGGCTAAGAGGATATTCTGTTCTAGATATTTCTCCTATAATGGAAGGCTACTTGATTAACGCTGATGATTCATTCTAAAATATGTCTATGCAATGTACCATAATCTTGAAGATGATTTTGTATAAAATTTGCAAAACTGCGTGCATTTTCTTGCAACATATATTTTCGGAATTAAGACGATGTTAGTTTAGTTGATGCTTCTAAAAGAATATTATTGATTTAAAGAAAGCTTGTTAATTTTAGCCCAAAAGCTTCTACAACACGTATCACATTCACCCTGTGACATGCCAACAAGTTTTAGCCCAAAAGAACCATTCAACCTAAGAGAACCGTCTAAATCAAGCTCTTTGACTGCACGACTAACGTCCTCATCATAAATCACTATTACAAGATTATTTCTGATAATACTTGCCTATGGATATGGAGAGCCTCTCAGTTGTTTGAACTTATGATTTCTTCAGCAAAGAACTTGCTGAAAAACATTGATCGAAACCTTTTTCTATGTATTACCGGCTCTTTCTATCGTGGTGATTAATTTCCTTCTGATACTGCAGGCAACATGAGAGTATGGGAAGTTGCAATCGCCTTCTTGAAGTCATTGTTCCCAACTCTTTTGATAGCAAGAAACTTCAAGTTTATATATCAATCTTCAAATCCATCGCTCAATATGAATTCACCAATTACTGGGTCGAGATCCCCTTTTCCTGACCTAATTTGTACTTATCACAACATTATGTTAATACTCGATTTTCTTCAAGAAAAGAAACCCACCAGCTTCCTTGACCAAGGAATAGGAGCTACTTTTATAGTGGTTTACCTTCACATTATGCGCTCAAGTTGTTTGTATCAGTGCTTCACACCCATCATTTTTTTTGCCCACCGAGTGAACTTAAATCCGGAACATGGTTTTGGAAGAGGCTCATACACCAGTAGTAAGCCCAAATGACTGAAATGCTTGGTGGAGTCATTTGAGAGGCATGGATTGGGAGAAAATAAACTCATGGATGGTTGATAAAGTACTTATCTCGCTTGCTGGTCCAGAAAGGCTTGTCCTAATGGACTATGCTAGGTGAATCTTGTGTCAACTCGTTTAATCAATGTTCATCCACAGTGCGCAGTATGGTCCGTCTCCATGCTGCATGAGTACGTCTGCAAGGACCTCATTCTCTCTTGTAGAGACGCGTGCAGTTCCCGTCTCCTGGTATTGCCTAAGGTTCATAAAAATTGATGCAACTTTCAAATAAAATCGTCAGTACATTGATCTGAGGTGGGGCATCCACCCAAGCCAAAGTCTTGAAACCTAAAGAAAATATATAACCTACAATGTATACCTATCAACCCAACTATAAAAAGATCCACAGCTATCATATAGAGAGCCTATGAAGAGTTTCTACATTCACCAGTGAACAAAATTATAAACAATTAAGGAGAGACATGAGCATAAAGATTAGCGATACAAAAATGCCCCCAAGATGGAATTGAAATGGTGGAGTTGAATTGGTGAATTTGGGGAGACCAAATTCATCTGTACTCACACCCGAATTGTGTGTCCAAGATGCCCAACATGATATGGTAGGGAAATACAGTGAATGTAGGCAGGCCAAGTCTAGCTTACAAACATGGCTTAGTATCTCCTAGTTTTAGTAAAAAAAGGACCTCCTACTTCTCTCTCTTCTTCATATTAATATTTAAGTTTAAAATAAGTGTAGAAGCGTTTTACACACGATGTTCATAAGCGTTTTAAACTTAATATTAATATTTAAGTTTAAAAAAAAACTCCTACTTCTCTCTGTTTAGTAACCAAAGCCAGTAAGAGGAGTTACACTATGAACAAATGAAAAGATCACCGAGCAAGCATGCACAAGAACCAAGTTCTTTCTTCTGCATTTATGATACAGGCACTCAAATGTGTGTGCATGCATAGTTTATACACTCATCCATATGAAAGGTGGAAATTCCAACGAACAAATAAAATCTTAGATTAACGAAGTTTTGTGCATTGATGGCTGTTCAATTTGCAACACGCTCATAATGGATATATATGATACATACACAGACAACCTGCCCAAATTGCATTGTCTTGCACCACCATTTTGTATTCAGACGAAAAATGGAAAAGTAATCCTCTTTTTATAGGCAAAAGACGAGTTAGGCAGCCCCAGCCAGTAATAGCCGAAAAATCCATCAGAATGGTTGATATCAGGCGACGTGAAGAAAAAAGATCGCCACAATGATACAATACCAAATACTATAGCCTCTGTGTCCTCATTATCCAATCCAAGATACCAGAACAATCATCACGCCTGCTAAAATACCTACATACATGAGAATATTTCTCTTTAGAAAAAGGGTGTGTTCACACGCTTTGAGAGAGAGAGAAATTTGTTATACCTTCTCTTTGTCTGATAAGACTTAAGTTCATAAACTTTTCTGCGATTAGAAATATCTTTGTCCATTCTAAGTTGTGCTGGAACTGTTCTACCATTTTTGTCAAAGTAAGAATCAACGATGAAGTCAAGCACTCTTTCCTGCAAAGTTAGGTTCGATCATTCCGACTTGCAGTCACTAGTAAGATAAGAATCACAAATGTTGCTTGTACAGTTAAACATAAATAAGAACATACAAGATAGCGATTCAAAAGAAGAAAGGGACACACATGAAGTGTGATGAGATATGAGACCTTTAAACTCAGAGAGTAGGAACAGACTACAGCAATTGAATCTTCTACGGTTTATTATCGATAATCAATTTCAATCTCTGCCTTGTAGGTGCCTTCAGTTACTACTTACATGACTCCAATTTGAATTACTGAATTCAACTTGACTGCCTGGAAAACTAGCACAGGTGACCAGCAAGTTTTCAGTTCTGTAGAAATTTGACAGGTCCCACCGTATTCTGGCAACATTTTCCATTGCTCATTTGGTTCTTCAGATCAAACTATTTTAAACTTTTTCAACCATATCCAAACACAGGTGACCTGACCATCAGGTGGGCTCTCGAGAATGATTTCTTCCATAGGACACATTCAACGGTTGAACGGATTACATGTTCAACATTTTGAACTCAATGAATGCTTCGGTTTGACTACCTCTTTTGATAAATAAATAATCAAAGGTTATCTCCTTTTATATTACTTAAGCCCCAATTACAATCTTGGCCCTTTGTCACAAGTGCCTGTTTTGAATTGGCTAACAGCATCGAGCAATTTATCACTATCTGTTTATTGTACCAGTGACGTGTATATGACATCGGACAAGGACTTATATTGTACTCTCGTAACCTTTGGTACACTTCAATAGAAAATTCTAAGTACTACTCAGAGGGGAATTAAACATGCATCAGAAAACCCTTTGCAGCTTACCATCTTTTGTCATTGGATACATTGGATCAGCACAAGTTCTAACTTCATTTCAAATGAGACCTCTCCCTCTCTCTAGACGCACATAGTAATAAATATTAACCTTGGATGTACTGAATGTTAAAATATTCCAAGCAAAACAACACAATTTGCGAAGTAACATTCTATGAAGGAAATATCATCATACCAGGGGTTGAGAAGCGTCCAGCCACTGATATATGTGCTCGTTACGGAACCATGTCATTTGTCTTTTAGCAAAGTTTCTGAATAAACGATAGATCAGTTCAGAAACAACTCAGTTCAAGAAAATATTTGCACACTCCCTTGAGGCAGAAAAACGCCATGACTTAACAATGTGGGAACGTTAATAAGGTAAGTAACAAGACTCTGAATAATTATTGAATCTTATGAGTGTTAACATGTAATAAGCTTGCTAGGCCTTTAGGGCTCAGCAGTACCACCTTGAGGGCTCTTTGGGATGGGCCCCCAAGGGCCAGGTGCTCCCAATATGTTACTAGCTGTTGGGACATCCCAACGGCTAGTAATATAGCCGTTGGGAGCAGCTGCTCCTTTGTGCTCTCAACTTGATTATAATAAATCCTCTATAAATAGAGGATGTTGAGCATGAAATAAATTAGCTTTTGGTGTCTAGAGATGTCAAATTTATTGAAGATGAGTATTATTATAAAAATAGTAAAAAACACTCAAGATAATTATATATTTTTGGATGAAATCAGTTTGGATGAAATCAGAGACCTAAAGTTAGATGACAATAAGGAAACATAAGAGAAAAGTATGGTCTAACTAGAGTGTGAACCTAGAGATCAAAAAGCTAGAGAAGAAACCATAAGATCTTTTGAACATGATTATATAGAAGAAATAGAGAAAATGATATTATCTCAAATAAAAGAGTTATAAAACCTCCTCAAAGATTTGTGTTTTATGAAACCTTTCAACCTCAACATAGAAATCGCATAGCAATCATATTGAGTATCAATGAACCTAAACATTATGATCAAGCAAAAAATAACTTAGAATAGAGAAAAACTATGAACGATGAACTAGAAGCAATAGAAAAGAATGGCACTTGGAATATTGTGCCTAAACCCAAAGAAAAGAAAATCATTGGTTATAAGCAAGTCTATAAGGTGAAAACACATAATGATGGATCTATTGAAATATACAAAGCAACACTAGTAGCTAAAGGATACTCAAAACAATATGGGATTGACTATTAGGAAACTTTTCCTCCTGTTGCTCGTATAACTATTATTCGCATATTGATTTCTATTTATGCCATTAGAAACTGGGACATATATCAATTATATGTTAAAAATGCTTTTTTGAATCATAATATTAGTGAAGAAATATAGATAGACCCTCCTCTAAGACTCAATGGTCCAAGTGATCATGTTGTTAGACTAAAAAAGGTATCATATGGACTTAAACAATCCCCTAAGGTTTGATAGATTTGAAAATTTTATGCATGCACGGGATTTTCACTCTTGTTATATTGACAATGCTCTGGTTGTTATATTAACAAATGAAGAAAAATTAGAAGATCTCACTCCTTATAGATAAACAAATTAGTTTCCTATACTAATGTTGATTGGGATGGGGATGTCATTCTACCATTGGGTTTTATGTGTTTTTAAGTGACTCTAATCTCTTGAAAATGTAAGAAACATCAGAAGGTGTCTCAATCATCTACGAAAGCAGAATATAGAATCATGGTCACTACAGCAACTGAGATATCGTAAATCACTCAAGTAATAGCAGACATGGAGGTTGCTCTAGAGAAACCTAAAGAATTATTTTGTGATAATAAAAGCACCATGTACATTGCTTCAAACTAGTGTTGTTCATAGCGTATCATATTGTGTATCGTTTTGGTCTACGATATGCCATATTATTTTTTAATATTAAAAAATTGAAAAAAATCATAAAAACTTAAGAAAAATTCAGGAAAAATAACAATAATTGAAAACAATTCATATAATTCATAAGTTGACTAAATATTCATCAATCACCATTCAATTTTAATGTATAAAGTATTTAAGCAGTACATCCTTACTAAAATTACATTAACCAGATGTTGGTAATGGCTAGAGACTTAGTTGTAACAAAATCGGTCATCCTTAAACCTATGCAAATATTGATTAGTTACTAATTAAATATTCAATTCAATATTTTATTTTATTTAATTGTTAATGTTATTTACTTATATTTCTTGCAGCTAATTAAAAAGTTAAATAAGGAGGAGAACTAATTTTATCCAAATAGGTTTGGATAATTTTGATATCTTAGAAGAGTGGATAATGGAAGATAATGAAACAAATACACTCTCAACTAAAGAAGACATTCAATAGATTAATTTGAAAGGAACGCAACAATATCATCAAGGGGATTATCATTTTGATTTTGAAATTAAGATGGTGATGATCTTGAACAAGGAGAAGATGATCCTGATTATAATATGTAATTCATTTTTTTTATTCTTATAAATATGCAAATTTTGCAATAGGAAAATGTCTCAATATAATTTATTCCCTCCTTTTACGAGATTCCTTTTGCAACCAACCTCGCCTTAAACTTGTCGATAGACCCATCGATTTTATATTTCTTTTTCAAAACTCATTTCCAGCATATGATTCTTTTTGGCAAATCAGTCAATTCCCATACTTGGTTTTTCCCGATGGATTTCATTTCCTCATCCATGGTTTTCTTTCACTGTGTCGATATAGATGAGTCAATAGACTACTGATATGTTAAGTTATCAGTCTCCTCATCTAAATGATTTACTGAATTGTACACTTCCTCCACAAGGTAAGTGTGTTAATCCTTTAAGTTAGTGTTATTTGTATCACACTGTATCGTACGATATGGTGCGATACATATCGTATCGTGAGAAGTCACGATACTATACATGTTATTGTATCATATACAGTAATGTATCACCTGTATCATACGATACAGGCAATATGCCCAGTGACCCTAGCCAAACAGAAACCTCCATTTTTTTGGGTTTCTGAGGTTTGTTCACAGCTCTCCAGCCTTCCTCCGGTGGCTCTCTCCCTCCTTAGTGTTCAAGGCTCCCAAAAAAGTGATCTACGATGTCCGTGCAAGCCTCCTAACTCGGATTGTAATATATTTTGAGTATTTTTCAGAATTTTTTTCTTTGTATTTGTTGTTTTTTGTGTTATTTATATTTTTCTTTTTTTGAATGACAAAATATGAAGTTATTAAGTGCATGGATATGATTTTTATTGCATTCATGAAGTGGGAGACACTCTATTTAAGTGTTATGTGAAGATTGAAGATTTATGAATTGTTTTTATTTTTAGGTTTTCTATTTAATTGAAGTGCTCAATTGAGATGGCAGGAAGGAGTGTTAGGGACTCCCAATCTCGGTTTGTTAATCCAGCATGGCAGTGGAGTACAACAGTTGAGGGTTACAGATTGAAGATCAATTGTTTGTTTGACAAGAAGGTGGTTAATGGTGGAATTTTACGACTAAAATACCTCGTAGCATGGAGTAGAAAAGAAGTTCTAGCATAGAGTAGAAAATAAGTTTCTCCTTCCACGGGCAGAGTTAGAAGTTTGCCAGAAGGCATTAACTGATAGTATTCCTTCATATGCTAGAACAGAGATTGTCAGATTGATAGTATCAGTTTTCGATCATCAAATAGGAGAAAGAGGGTTACTGAAGATTTTGCAAGTGGAAATGGTAGAAAAGGAAGCTCAGGAAGGAGTAGAGGAAGAGTTTCTTCTAGCATACATTCATTTTTTCCTCCTAGTACTACACATAGTGCTCAACCTGGAATTCGTGTCGCTATGGTTTCAGAACAACTACATGATCAAGCATACCTTGCAGTAGGCAGATGGTTTTATGATGCATACATTCTATTTAATGTAGCAAACAGTTTTTCATTTTCAAGCAATGGTACATGAAATTGCTAATATTGGTCGATGATACAAGATGCCTCTTATTAGAAGTTGAGATGAGAGTTATTAGATAAGACCGTCATTAAAGTGCAAGAATATTATTCGACTTTGAGAGAGTCATAGAAGGAGACAGGATGCCAGATGGATGGATAGATAGGCGAGGAAGGACTTTGTTAAACTTTTTTTCTACTGTCCTAAAGGACTTATGTTTTTGAGATCTCGACATGTCAAAGGAGAAGCATACTGCAGAGATCCAAAGGCAAGAGTTTGATATGGTGATATGCGAGGTTGGGCTAGAGAATGTAGTCCAATTCATTATAGATAATACAACTAACTATAAAGCAACTAGGAAGGAGTTAGCAGATATTTATAGGACTTTCTATTGGACATCATGTGCAACCCAATGTTTAGATCTCATCCTTGAAGATATTGGTGAGATGGATGAGATAAAGGCAGCAACTGAGTGTTGCCAAGATATCACCAAATTTATCTATAATCATGCCTTCGTATTATTTATGATAAGAAGATATACAGATGTTGCAGAGCTTCTTCGTACAATTGTAACTCGGTTTGCAACTAATTTCTTATCTATACAGAGTATTGTGAGATAAAAGCAAACCTTGAAAAGAATGTTCTCCTCAGATGAGTGACAACAATTTGCAGAGTTGCCTCAAAATAAAAGAAACAGAAAGTTGAATGAGATTTCAAAGATAGTCTTTAGGAGTACATTTTGGAATGCATGTGTTAGGTTGTTCAAGGTTACATGTCCTTTAGTGAAGGTTTTGAGATTGGTTGATAGCAAGGAGAAACCATCTATGGGTTACCTTTATGAAGCCATAGATACGGCAAAAGAAGACATTAGAAATAATTTTAATGGAAGAAAGAGGGATTATGTGCATGTGTGAAACATTATAGATAATAGATGGAACAAACAATTGCATCAGCCTATTCATGCAACAGTATATTACCTAAACCCAACATTCAGGTACTCAGTAAGCTTTAATAGGGACGGTGAGGTTAATCGAGTCATCATTGATTGTATAGACATATTAGTCCCTAATGAAAGTAGAGCAAATGC